>JADBJO010003625.1:232500-235058 GCA_016801955.1 Conus betulinus | reverse complement strand
GTGAAAGATAACGGAGACGAGAAAGATACCCGCCTTAAAGAGAAAGAGAGAAGAGAAACAAACCGCCTGACAGAGAAAGAGATCAGAGAAAGAAACGCGTGAAGGAATGCGAGCAACGCGCATAACACGCGTGAAAGAGAATAGAGAATAGAACGCAACCGCGTTCAACGCGCCAGAGGAGCCGGAAAGAAACATACCGAAAGAGAAGAGAGAAAGAAGAACGAGCGTGAAAGAGACTGAGAGAAAGAAAGAAACAGAGTGAAGAGAAAGAGCGCAAGCAACAGAAGTTGCCCGGAGAACGATAGCAGCGAAACAAGTGTCGCGCAGAAGACGATCAACAGCTTGAAATTGAAGAGAGATAGATAGAAACAAGTGAAGTGAACGAGAGAAGACTATACACAGAGTGAAGTGAAAGAGAAACTAGAAAGAAACAGACTCCAAGAGAATGAAGAAAGAAAGAAACAGCGTGACAGAGAAAGAGAGAATAGAACAGATTGCAAGAACAAGAGTACAGACAGCTGCGGAGAGACCAGAACACCGGTAGCACACACCACACACCCACTACACACCCCCACCACACACACACACACACACTCTCTTTCTCTCTCTCTCTCTCTCCTCTCTCTCTCATCTCTCTCTCTCTCTCTCTCCTCTCTATTACAAGCATGTATATCACATCTAAATGACGGATGGGGATTCAGTGGGCCAAGGTAAAGAAAAGTTCATCCAATGAAATCGTTCATATCTCATGCATCCTTTTCACTTCGTCACTTCCCCAAATACAGTCTTTCTGCCCTTTTTGTGCCCCCCCCCTCCCCCCCCCCCTCCCCCCCCCCCCCACACACACACACCACATATATATTACTGACAAAACATACCAAACTGTCATTGAAAGAAAACAGATGGGCCTTGAGAGGTAGCTGAGCAGATGCCATAACACCTATGTCCATCATGCGTGATCGGGGGTTGCCGAGTGTCCCTTGTCAGTCAAAGGGTGATCCAGGAGAACGTGAGGGTGGGGGGGGGGGGGGTGGGGGGGGGGGGGGGGGGGGGGGGGGGGGGGGGGGGGGGGGGGGGGATCTGGATTTCTAAGACCTGCGGTTGCAGAGATTCATCATCATTCACCTGACATTTCACGCGGGTTGTCACACTCACCTCCGCCCCAGGGCAGGTCGCCCAACCCCTGTACTAATCCGTGGGAATCCGCTGCCGTTGTTGATCCTCCCGTGGAGTCGCACTGTCACTGATGTCTGTGTAATCCAGGTGTTTTGAGCGTCTCTCAGGATGGGGTGGTCGGTTCTGAAGCAGGACACACACACTGTTTCACTGTCACTGATGTCTGTATAATCCCCCAGGTTTGAGTGTCTCACAGGATGGGTGGTGTCGGTTCTGAAGCAGACTCATACACACTGTTTCCTGTCACTGATGTCTGAGTGATCCAGGTTTGAGCGTCCTCTCGGTCAGATGGGTGTTCGGTTCTGAAGCAGACACTCACACCACTGTTTCACTGTCCACTGATGTCTTTATAATCCAGGTTTTGAGTGTCCTCTCAGGATGGGTGGTCGGTTCTGAAGCAGACTCATACACACTGTTTCACTGTCACTGATGTCTGAGTGATCCAGGTTTGAGCGTCTCTCGGGATGGGTGGTCGGTTCTGAAGCAGGCTCACCACACACTACCACGGTTTCACTGTCACTGTGTTCTGAGTGGGGGGGTCCAGGTTTGAGCGTCTCTCAGGATGGGTGGTCGGTTCTGAAGCCAGGCACACACACTAACACTGTTTCACTGTCACTGGGGAGGGGGGGGGTTTAGGGGAGGGGGGGGGGGGGGGGTTCCTGACTGTTCCAGTCTTCTGCATGGTGGTTTCCTGTGTTCCGCGACGGGTGAGGCTGAGACCTGCGGGTGTGGGGGTGAGGATTGAGACCGGGGGGGGGGGTGGGGCCCGTGATGGGGGGGGGGGGGGGGGGGGGGGGGGGGGGGGGGGGGGGTTCCTCCCTCACTGGGGGGGTCCCTCTGCCGATTTGACGGTCCTGGGGGGGGGGGGGGGGGGGTTCTCGTCTCCCTCCTTGACGGTCCTGGCTCACGTCAGTCCCCAGTCCGCACGTCCTCTGGCCGCTTGGTGTCGATGGGGAAGCCGGCTGTGGTCACTGGTGGAGACGGGTGATTCCGAAGTGTCCTGTCAATCCTCTGGACATCTCCGCCTTCAATGCTGAGGACTGGAAGGTCTAAAAGTTCTGCAATAAAGTTTCCCCTGGAAAGACCAGGCGGAAATAACGGCCGGATGTCGTTTTATTTCATACAGTCTTTGGGAAATTTTTGATCTAGTGAGATCTTCACTGATGAACAGCTTTTTGAATTTTCCTTGTTGAAATTTCTTTTGCAATTTGAAGATCTCCGTTTTTCCGTGTTTCAGTTCGTGAGGCCAACAGTTACTGGTCTACCTGCGTCCATGTGAATATTCCCCAACACGGTGCGTCACACTGACACACATCGGCTGCCAAGTTGAGAGGCCTAACCCCTTGTCTGGATAAACTCGGGGACTTCCTTTTCTGTTTCTT
>JADBJO010003625.1:225000-227500 GCA_016801955.1 Conus betulinus | reverse complement strand
AAAAACCCCCAACCCCCCGCCCCTCCCCCCCGCACCACCCTAGCCGCCCCTTCAACCAATCTAAACCCCCCCTCACATCCGTTTCTTCTTCAAACACAATCCACCAAGAGAGATCTAGAGAGAGAGAGAGAGAATAGAAGAGCGAGAGAGAGAAGAGAGAGAATAGAGAGAGAGAGAGAGAATAAAACCATATTTCACGTTTATCTGGACCAGAAGAGTGGCCCCCCCCCCCCCCTCTGCTTCGGCTTTTCACCAGGCCGGTCCTTTAAAAGAAAAAAACGAGTGTTGGAAGATAGTTGCGGAGAGGGTAACAGACAAAATTCTTTATTTACGAGGATAATAGATAAGCACTGACGTGCTTTTTTTACATCAGTCCTCGCCCTGCTGAGTAGTAATCATAAAAGAACATCAAATGAAAATAGAAGATAAATGAAAACAAAACAAAAAAAAAATAAGAAATAATTAACAAAACAAAAAAAATAGAAATAAAATGAGAATAACAATAATGAAGAGGAAGGAGAGAGTGGGGGTAGGGAGTGAGGTGGTAAGGCATGAAAAATACGTAGAAGGTATTAAGCATAGTGAGTGGGGGGGGGGGGGGGGGGGGGGGGGGGGGGGGGGCGGGGGGGGGGGGGCGAGAAGAAGAAACGGGAGAGACGGAATGGAAGGGGGGGGGGGGTACAGCATGAAATATAAATAATTTGAAATGGAAATGTACTAAAAGTACAATAATTAGCATGTATAAAGTCAGACAGTAAAATGAATATGAACAAAGCATGTAAGGAATTCTAATAGTGAATTGTTTGATAGTATTCATTAGATGATGACATTAACAGACTAATTTGAAACGACGTCGATTCTTGAAATATGTTTGTGGTATGAACTGCTCTCTGAGGTCTCTTAAATGTTGGACACGTTAGTACAAAAGGGACTTCACCTTCTTTTCGAATTTTGGCCTAATAGACAAATAAGATTTCTGTCACATAATGCGTATAACGAAAATGATGAGCAGCAATATCAGACACAGCAAATCTGAATCTTGTCATGACACGCTTGAATTTGCTGGTCCATCTTCATCGATATATACACAGGTACACCGCGTAAATGACTAAAGGCTCTATATGATTCAATCTGTCGCTATTTTGCACGTGAGAATTCCAATTTTGCCAACTACAATCAATCAGTCTTTCTCGGAATATCCCAATAAAAACCATTCAAATCACTTACACCCCTGATTCATCCATACAAAGCTGAAATCATATTCACCCAGTGTCATCCCCACCTTGGTCACCCAGTTTTTTTTTCTGAACTTTTATTGTCAAAGTTTAACAACATTCTATACGCTTTGACCGGTAATCTGTGCTCCTGCATCTGAACGATTTTTAACCTATATCGAACACCTTTAACAACAGAATTCAAGCATATAGCATGCCTTGCCGTTCCACCATATGCTAAATCATTCGGCGTTTGCAACGATACCCCAAGAAATTTCTGAAGAGCAAAAAGATGGATTTTTGTCCCAGCGCACAGCAGCAGCACCATGGCCCCATATTTCAGCTCCATACTGTGGCATAGGTTAAAGCTGGCATTCAAACAATTCCAAAAACAGAGTAAGGGAATCGTTATTTAGCAATGATTTTTTTTTTTCGTAATGCACAATAATGCCTTTTTTTGTGTTCTACTTGCTAAATCATCGCAAACAAAGGCAAAAAACTCAAACGCGTGGAGAAGTAGATACCAAGTTATTTATACACATCAACAACAGGCTTATAGATGCGTTGTATGTCCATCTCTCTCTCTCTCGCTGCAAGATACCCGCCCTTCCTAAATACAATCATATTACTTTTTGACAGGTTGACTGTTAACTGTAATGAAGCAGCGACACCTTGTAAAGTGTTCAACTGAGTTTGTAATGCTGTCACTGTTTCTGTTTAGTCCACATCATCAGCATAAAGGAGAATGAAAATCTCTGAGAACATCGTTTTGAAGATGTGCACAGTGCCCTCCGCGGTGTATGGTTTCCTGAGTTAATTCTTTGACAGACAAAGAAAACAGAGAGAGAGAGAGAGAGAGAGAGACAGACAGACAGACAGACAGACAGACAGACAGAGGACGAGACAGACAGAGAGAGAGAGAGACAGAGAGAGAGAGAGAGGAGAGGAGGAGAGAGAGAGAGAGAGACAGACAGACAGACAGACCCAGACAGAGACACAGACAGAGAGACAGAGAGAGAGAGAAAGAGAGTGAGAGGAGAGAGAGAGAGAGAGAGACAGACAGACAGACAGAGAGAGAGAGAAGAGAGTGAGAGTGAGAGAGAGAGAGAGAGCTCACAACTCAAAGTTTTATGTGCATCAGCCTCAGGCCATATACAAGGTCAGGGAGAAACTGTTGACAATGTTATCACAAAAATAAAAGACAACACACCTGACACCCGAACGATGCTGATCAGAACAGAGAGAGAGAGAGAGAGAGAGAGAGAGAGAGAGAGAGAGAGAGAGAG
>JADBJO010003625.1:217500-220000 GCA_016801955.1 Conus betulinus | reverse complement strand
TAATTGATGGCTGTAAGTATTTCCTAAATGAAGATGGCAGTTTGAGAGAATCAAATCAAGATATGGAGACGGCCGGCCACCTGATCAAATTTGTCTGACAGTGGAGAATTATGAAAACGGGAACCCCAGTGAGTTAACGCCGTTTGACGCTCCGGTTTCCGTTGACAGCGTCGCGCATGAGCGGTGTTCTGTGTGTCAGTAGCGCCGCGCGGAGCTGGTGACGCTTTGCGCGCGTGAGCATACGATGAATTTTTCGTATTCAATTGTACATAAATCTGTTTCCTTTCTAACTTGAAATGTAAATGGTTTGATGTCTAAATTTAGAGATCCCAATTCTATTTCATTTCTGTATCAGTTTGAAATTATCTGTTTAATTGAAACATTCATTGAAGATTGCCGTGATGATTTATTCACTGATTATAACGTATTTAGTAAAACTGTTATCAAATTTTCAAAAATGGGAAGAAGGTCGGGAGTGTGGTTTGTCTAATGAAGAATGAGCTCATCCCACATGTGAAATCAGTTGAAGTGAATTGCCCTAATTTGCTTGTGTTCTTGATTGATAAAATGTTGTTTGAATCAGAAAAGGATATTTTGTATATTTGTTCGTATATTCCACCAGAAGGTTCCCCATGTTATGTCCATTTTGATTAGATCATGGTGTTAATTTACTTGAAGAGTGTTTGATTGACCTTTTGTTAACAAATGTAAGCTTATACGTCATCATTCTAAATGGTGATCTGACAGCAGAACTTCTGATGTTTCGCAGAACTTTGCTGCGTGTGATGTTTTTGAAGCACAACACTATAGTTATTGTGTCAACATTAACCGATGTTCTCAAGATAAGACTGTGAATAATTATTATGAGAAGTTATCATTAAACATGTACACTGCTTTGAACTTGTGCATTTTAAATGGAGTATGTAAAGGCAACCAAAATGGTTGCTATGCGAACGTTTCTGAATCTGGTTGCAGTGTAAACGATCATTTTATTTTTCCAAAGCAACTTTATGCTGTTTGGCATGATAGATGTGAACTGAAAGTTTTGGAACGTATAGATTCTGACCATTTTCCGCTGTCTTTTGACATTGCTACCCCATTTGGAAACTTTGTAGAAACTGGTGAAGAAGCGTAATATTATACCTTAGAGAAAAAAAAAAAAATTGTTTGCATGATGAATGCTCCTCGTTGTTTAGTGATACATTAGGTAATGAAAATTCGAGTAGAAAACTGGATATTGCCGTAAGTTTAATTGATGCTGATATAAACAATACTCTAAATGTTTTTTAACGAATGTTTTCATTGAAAGCGCTGAATGTATGAAAACCCGTGTGCACGTTAGGAAAGAAAGAGCGTCAAAAAGACCGGTATGATCAAGAATGTGTTAAGAAAAGAAGGACCAGGAGGCTGTGGAGAATCAGTCGCTGTTCGTTTTAAAGACACAGACACAGGACTGCATATGTGTTAGCTCGGCGTGACTATAAGCATTTATCAAAGATAAAGAGAAAGAGTTCAATAAATCAAGAATAGATAAGCTTGTTGCATCTATAAAGTCTCAGAAAGAGTTTTGGGATGTTGTCCACAGGATATCACCACAAAGAAAACAGCCTAGAAATAACAATAGACGTGTGCTCTCTCTCTCTCTCTCTCTCTCCTCTCTCGCTCTCTCTCTCCCTCTCTCTCTCTCTCTCTCTCTGGTCTGTGTGTGTGTGTGTGTGTGTGTGTGTGTGTGTGTGTGTAACACGCACGCATGCATGCACACACATACACACACATGCACGGACACAGGCATGTACTCACTCATGCACATATTCACGCAATCACACACACACACACACACACACACCACACACACACACACCACACACACACACACACACACATGTGCGTGTGCCCGCGTGTGCCCACATGTACTCACACACACACGCAGGTGCCCACAGGTGCACATACGCGCACAGAACAACACACACACACACCCACACACACACACACACACACACACACACACACAAAGTACGCATGCGATACCCCACGTCTGTGTCACTTGAAAACACGTTTTACCCACGCTTCGCGCTGCAAGAGATCAGTTAGAGAAAAAAAAAAAAAAAAAACTCCACCTCCACTTCCACCTGTACCCCCACCGATCTCGTCCCCTCACTCCCTTTCCCCAAACCTCTCTCCCCCACCCTCCCCTCCCCTTCCTTGCCCTACCTCCCATACTCGCACCAAAGATAACACGCCTGCGGCCGTAGGGCGTACTATCTGAGCTTCCACCTTCACTGCTATTCACCATACCCCCTTACATGCCATCCGACAGTCGACTTGCTGTAATCTAGTCTTCCTTCTGTGGATTTAACCTCTGAGTCTCTTTGCACTGTAGGGCAAACACTCGGCGCTACTCCGTTATTATTTAAACATCAACAAGACATTCGATTTCAGTAAGAATATGAAGGATGAGGTGAGTGGTTTGGAAGGAGGAAGGGGGGGAGGGGGGGGGGCC
>JADBJO010003625.1:197500-205000 GCA_016801955.1 Conus betulinus | reverse complement strand
AAGGATGGACTTCACCCCGAACGTCAGAGGATCGAGTGTGCTTGCAGCGAACATTGGAAGACATGTCAGGAATCGCTTCTGGACCAAGCCCAAGAGAACCGCCAGACGTCTCTCACACCAGCCTCCCCACCCAGCGCTACTACTGGAGTCCCGAAGAACAGCCTTTCTTCGCTGGAGATCATCTTGGGCGGCGCTGGAATATGTTTTCACGGCTTGGAACAATGGTATTAACTAAAAGACGGGCTGCAAACTATCGTTGTATTTTTGCGTCAACATCAGCATTTTGACTCTGATACACATCGCGTACTAGTCCTGCTGTTCACCTATTGCTGGTTCTAAATTCTACACTATTTTTATGCTGTAGTCTGAATTCCAGATATTGTTATTTTTATTTTTATAATTTTTCTTTTTAATTCTCTTTCTTACATATTAGCCCATTGTGTGAAGACATGCCTGATAAGTCGTTAAAACAAGCTTTCAATTTTACAGTGGAATGCTAGGTCTATTTGGACACAAATGAATCCTATTTGATCCAACATCTTGCCAATACAGATTATGACATTCTTATTTTGCAATCACTAAATGTGTGCAAACCCAAGCTTCCAAGATTATCCAAATTTTACTATCCCCCAGTACACAATAAAGTATCTGATTCCAAGGAAAGAATAAGCTGTGCCATTTACATCCGAGAAGGCATTGCCTATTCTTTATGTCCATCACCAGTTCCAAAGGATCAATCGGATTTATACTCTTGTGCAGCCAGTGTGAAAATTAAAAGACAATGACATCCTAAATGTTGTCTCTGTCTATTTGCCAAAAGGACCAAATGATCGAAATACTGAATGG
This sequence comes from Conus betulinus, assembly GCA_016801955.1. Taxonomy (NCBI): domain Eukaryota; kingdom Metazoa; phylum Mollusca; class Gastropoda; order Neogastropoda; family Conidae; genus Conus; species Conus betulinus. Next base: position 204,154 of record JADBJO010003625.1, on the reverse strand, counting down.
TTACATTCATTTCAAGCATCTTCTGAAAAATGGCTGATCGGTGGTGACTTTAATGCCCACTGTCCATTCTGGGGACAAAGACTGTTCTGTAATAACAAACAATCGATTTGTTGAAAATGTTGTAGACTCTTCCTTGTGTTTATTAAACGATGGTAGTGTCACGAGATTCCCAGATGTTTCCACTCATAGACCCAGTGCCATTGATCTTACTTTAATATCTCCGCAATTAGCTTTTGACTGCTGTTGGCAGCCGCTTGAAGACACACTTGGAAGTGACCACTTACCACTCAAAATTTCGCTCAAGAACATCTGTGAGCATGAAAAATATCCACAAGACAAAATACCCAAATATAATTATAAATTTGCAGACTGGCAAAAATTTTCTTCCATTCTTTCATCAAAAAATGTAAGTTGGATTGATGACACCAGTGAGGACATAAATGCTCTTTATGGCACATTCAAAGACATGATACTGTTGGCTGCTGGATGAATCTATTCCTAAATGTGGAAATATCAAAAACAGTAATCATGTTGGAAATGTGTGGTGGACAAAAGAATGCGAAGAAGCTGTAACATTCAAGAAAAATGAAATATAAAGAATACATTAAAATAAAGTCTGAGGTAAAGAAAAAAGAAAAGGAGACAAACCTAAAAATGGGGGAACCTAACAGTCTGTTTGACAGATTACAAAAGGCACATCAAGAAATGAAAGATGCAAACACACATTCTAATAGGGTAGTGGCCAAATCAAAACGATTATATTGGTCATCTTTCTGCGCTGAACAAGTCTCTCATTATAAAGATTTTCAGAAAGTATGGAGAAAATTTAGAGATGTGAAACAAGGAATTAATCTTCCTCGGTATCCTGTTAAACTGGAAAATAATAATCTTCCAACTTCTGAGGAAAAGGCGGAAGCATTTGCTGATAGTTTTTCTAAGAGCATGCACACAGAAAGTCTTCTGCCACAATGCAGAAGACAAGAGAAATAGAATAGAAAAAAAAAGTAATGCTTTTAATGAGCCACATTCTAATAATGATCATTATATTAATGCCCCTATAACTATACATGAAGTTAATGATGCCCTTTCTTCGTTAGCTAATAAAACTTCGTCGGTAGGAATAGATGCGATTTCAAACGAAATGTTAAAACATTACCAGATAATTTCATCTATTTTCTGTTGACGATCTTTAAAAAAAAAAGTTGGTCTAGTGGTAGTATGCCAGAAGTCTGGAAGCAGTCAATTATTATTCCTGTTTTGAAGCAAGGTAAACCTGCTACAAATGTCACAACAGTTATAGGCCAATAGCCTTGACTTCCCATGTTTAAAAGTTATGGAAAAATAATGTTGAATAGACTGATTCACTACTGTGATAAAAATAATATAATTCCACATAACCAAGCTGGTTTCCGGAAAGGTAGGTCAACAATTGATCACATCGTTAAATTAACAACACAAATTAAATATCAGTTCGCTAGACGAAAAAGTGTTTTAGCTACCTTTTTCGATGTGTAAAAAGGCGTTTGATAGTGTCTGGCATATGAAATTATTATTTTTAAATTAAAGACAATTGGTTTGAATGGCAATCTTTATTATTATATATCAGAGAATTCCTACAAAATAGATCTCTGCAAGTCAGGGTAGAAAATATATATTCTGGTTTGAAATCATGCAAATGGGCATTCCACAAGGCTCAGTAATAGCTCCAATGTTGTTTAATATTCTGATGAGCGATCTTCCGAAACATGTAAGCAAACACGTTACAGTAGTACAATATGCGGATGATTTATGTATATGGTTAAATACTTCATTAAGAAAAAACACAACTAAGCGTGAAATAAACTATTACAGAAAACTATATATCAGCTGATCTTGACAGTCTTGGTAGATACATGTTTAATAACGGTTTAATATTTTCTAGTGAAAAAAAACATATATGGTTTTATTTATTAATGGTGCAGATCCTACTGAGCTGCCTTTATTCAAACTGGATGGCGTTGGTCTTGAATATAAATCTTTAGTCAAATTTTTGGGAGTGTATTTGACGTCTAAACTAACGTGGAATTATCATATACAATATCTTTTAAATAAAGCGAGGAAAACCCTTAATTTCCTAAAAATTATTAGCCAGCAAAGTTGGCGTCAGGATGCAAAAATCTTAAAGCATTTAGTGACATCTCTGATTAGATCTAAACTATCATATGCACAAGAGGCATTCTTCAGTGCTCCTAAGTATTTATTACAAAAATTGCAAAGTATAGATAGCAAGGCCTATAAACTGTGTCTTGGTGTTTCCTTTCCATGCATCTACTATGCGAACTTATAGAGAACTTGATGTTTTATCCTTGGACGAATACAGAAAATTGGCTGTTTCGAAATATGTACTTAAATGCTCTTCAAATGAAGACGTGAATAGCATTGAAATTGCTGTGAAGCCTGAGTCTCATTATCCTAAAAGAGCACAATCAATTGTGTCTCTTTCCACCATCGGTTCCTATACAGCAGATCTTTTGGAAGAATCCGCCATCAGTCTTGATTCTCTGTTGAAAACGACATCTAATTCTCTTCCTGATTGGGAAAGGAAGCGAGCAAATTTTGATCTTGATTATACAGATGTTAGTAAAAACGATCAACCAAATATTTTGTCATATACAGTAAAAATGCATACTATAAATAAATATTCAGATCATCTTAAAGTATATACTGATGGCTCCTTGTTACATACTAATCAGCAGGTTCTGCTTTTGTAATACCTTCACTAAAAGTGGAAAAGACTTATTATACTGGAAAGCACAGATCAATTTATGTTGCGGAAATGGTAGCCATTATTATGGCTTTATCTTATTTAATTGATTTACCACACTCAATTGTTAAAGTGGTCTTTATGGTCGATTCGATGTCTGTTCTACAGTCTATAAAGTTCTCTAACTCACTCAATAATAATCCCATTTTAAAGGAAATATGCCATCTTATTCATGTATTAATGTGCAAAGGAACGGAAGTCACATTCTGTTGGATTCCCTCACATGTGGTATTTTCGGCAACGAACTTGTTGACAGAAAAGCAAAAAGAGTGCTAGGAATGAAAACTCAGTGACGCCTTTATATTTGCATCTTACTTTACAAGAGGGATATAACATGTTAAAACAAACAATTTATAATCGATTCAGGAAACAAAACAATCAACAAGGTCTAGCTATTAATGCAAATAACACTCAGCTGTTATGTCTTGAAAGCTTTATTAATACCCCTAATATTAAAACAAGTAATTTGCATCAATACAGAAATTTTTATCTCTGTATACTATAGAATAAAACTTGATGCTTTAAAAAACCAAGTACAGTAATAACGCAAAATGTATTTGTGGCGAGAAAAGATTAACTAGCATTCATGTCTTGTTTGGTTGTTTGCCCCTTCAAGCATACTTACCGTCATTATCAGGCATGTCTCTTTCGGATATTTTCCTTAACTTCGAGTTCGCTTTTAAAGTTATCTTTTCTTTAATTTGTGTAGTCCAGTTAGACAGTTACTCTAATGTGGAAAATGCTGAATTTATTAATATTGTCCTCTTATATTATGCACACAACATTGAACACGCATTCCAGCATGCATGCATAGGCCTACATAAGACTCTCTCTCTCTCTCTCTCTCTCTCTCTCCTCTCTCTCTCTCTCTCCTCTCTCTCTCTCCTCTCTCCTCTCTCTCTCTCTCTCTCTCTCTCTCTCCGTCTATATATCACATTAGTGAAAAGACGTTAAAGAAAAAGTACTACTACTACTACTACTACTACTACACACACACACACACACACACCCACACACACACACACACACACACACACACATGGACACATGCACACAGACACACGCGCTCATGCGAAGAGAGAGAGAGGTGGAGGGAAGGAGAAACGGAGACGGCACAATTGTCAGACATAGAGAAGGAATAAGGCAATGGGCTCAGCAAAAAGCGTTGTCTGGAGAGAGATGTCTGAAACGAAGGAGATAACCAAAGCTTTCTCCTCCACAACGTTTTCCCCGGGGCCAGAACACCATATTGAGTATGTTTCTTTATGTATGACTAGTCGTTCATCCTCAACATCCCCCCCCCCCCCCAGCCTCACCTTCCTCTCCCCTGTCCCCCTCCCCTACTCCCTCCCCCCCTCCCCTCATGCGTCCTCCCCCCCCCCCCCTCACACTTCCCCTCCTCTCTCTACCCCCCACTGCCCCGTCCCTCTCCCCCTCTTGCCCCTCCCCCCTCCCATGTGTCTCCTCCCCCCCCCCCTTCACACCTTCCCTTCTTTCTCAGCCCCCCCCCCCCCCCCCCCAATTGCTCCGTCCCTCTCCCCTTCTTGCCCCATCTCCCCTACCCCATCCCTCTCTCCCCTCCCCCTTTCCCACTCTCTCTTCCCCGTCTCCTTTCCCCTTCTCCCACCATCGGGGGGGTGGGGGGGGGGGAAGGGGAGGAGGTGGTTTTTTTTTTTTTTGGATGCTGTGTAGAAAGAGTTGGACTTTAACTAGACGTGTACATCCTGTACGCATAGGACATGAAAGAAGGCCTGAGCGCACGTGTCGCGTACCGCGTCTTTTTCTGGTTATCTTCAGTACTTCTAACAACGTGCCTCCGATCTGCGCCGGGAAAGACCTATCACACTATGGACAGGGGATGGTGGCAGCAGCTGGAGATCTTTGACACTGGTCTTCATGACCATTCTGCGCTGCTCAGCTGCAGCAATTCTGTTGCTTTCACAGGTCCCTGCACCTTTGCGGACAACTGATCGCCACCCGTCTCTGTCCTGGGCAGTCTGCTGCTCCCATGTTGTGTGGCTGATGTTGAAGGCCTTCAGGGAAGATTTGAGGTCGTGTCTTTGAAAACGCTTCTTCTGGCCTCCATGAGAGCGTTTTCCCTGTTTGCAGTTCGCCAAACAGTTTCTTTTTGGGCAGCCGATGGTCTGGCATGCGAACTACGTGACCTGCCCAGCGAAGCTGTGACTGCATCAGGATGGTGAAGATGCTAGGCAGGCCAGCACAAGTGAGGACTTCAGTGTCCGGAATCTTGTCTTGCCACTTAATGCCCATGAGTCTTCTGAGGCAGGTGGTGTCTTCGACAATTTAGCACTTCGCTGTATTGCTTCAGAGTTATCACAGTTTAATAATTTCATTCGAACAACACATTCAGCTGCCATCCATATAGAATTCGTGAGGTAGACTCAGAATGGTTTGAGAGCTGCTTTAATTCTGAAGGCTGTAGGCACAATGATATGCGTGATATCGACATGCATGTTCAGGAAAAAATGCCTTGTAACTCCACATCCGTTGATTGCACTGTTTATTTACGCTTGATATTTTTTTTCTGTCCCATCTTCTGTGCCACCTCAGTGGCATCGCACCCACGCCGCTCATTCCGAGCTCCCATAGCTACAGCCCGCTCTGACCCACCGCAGCCCCGGCACCGGCAATCCGTATGGAGCAGTCTACGTCAAGTTGTCAAGAGGCAACCCACCGGAAGAAACGCTGCACTTCTACCAAGTCATTTCGGTGGTGTTCAGTGGTGCCTGTTTCTGGTCCAATAACGCAGGACACCACTTACTAAACCCCCTACTGACGACATGAATTGCTTATTCGTGGAGCTGGCGTGAATGGGTTCCCCCTCCGGAGGGCTCCACCGCGTCCGTCCTACGACATTTCCCATGAATTTGCTGATACCGTTGGAATCAAATCAAGGCCACAGACCTGGAGAGGACATCGAAACTGAGGTCACCATGACAACAAAGCATGAAGGGCCACAGAATTTGAGACTTTTTTTTTTTTGTAATGCTGATTGATGAAAATGAGAATGATGAAGATTTCCATTCCGGTCTGAGACTGCATGACAGGACTGTACTCTGCGTGGTCTTCATAATATATCCCGGCGTCAATCAGGCCCGAGAGAAAGAGACACCCTGCAGTGTTGGTCAGGAAATTTGAGCAACACTTTCAGAGATGCATCCATTCTATGGATGAAACTCGACTGTGTGGTCCCAGTCTTCCCAACTGAGCCCGTAGCAAACTCCACTCTGCGTAGGGGCCCGTCGGGGCAGAAAAAATCCCACATGACTCTGATCGGAATCGAACCCACGACCTCCCAGTCGAGAGTACGCGACGCTAACTACTTCGCCACGGCGACTGGTTTTACTTAAAAAATATTGGTTGGTAGTCACCCTGCTTCTTTTGATAAAATGGAAAGGGAGCTGTTCGGTTACTATAAAAGTGTAAAATGTTATACCGTCTTGAGAGACATATATCTCATGGATGTACCGGTATTTTATATATCTCCATGTCGTTCCTTGAGAGTGCTAAAAAAACGCACAGATATTTCAAGGTTTATCATACATAGTAATCTCATATATGTTTGTTGGTGGCGTTTATCTTATCCCATGATTTTTTTTTTATATTCAAATTCAATAAGTGAATAAAAAACTCAAACTATTTAAGTGTTTCAGACAAAAAAAAAAAAAAAAACATATAGGCTGGTGCTTACGTCTTTGTATGAGTATGAGTGTGTGTGTGTGTGTGTGTGTGTGTGTGTGTGTGTGTGTGTGTGTGTGTGTGTGTGTGTGTGTGTGTGTGTGTGTGTGTGCGTGCGTGCGGCGTGCGTGTGTGTGTGTGTGTGGTGTGTG
>JADBJO010003625.1:187500-192500 GCA_016801955.1 Conus betulinus | reverse complement strand
CACACACACACACACACACACACACACACGTTTGTCTTAAAGTACATATCTTGAATAGACTTAAATCGAAGAGAGAGAGAGAGAGAGAGAGAGAGAGAGAGAGAGAGAGAGAGAGAGAGAGAGAGAGAGGAGAGAGAGAGAGAGATTCACACAAATACGCGCGCGCGCACGCACGCACACACGCACTCACTCACGCACGCACGCACGCACGCACACACTCACACACACACACACACACACACACACACACACACACACACACACACACACACACACAACACGCACACACTGGCGCGCGCACGCACGTATGCAGGCTCGCATGCACGCACGCACGCACACACGCACAATAAAGAACACTCGTGGACACAATCACACATGAGTGCGACTAAAAAACGTCCACACACACACACACACACACACACACACACACACACACACACACACACACACACACACACACACACACACACACACACACACACACACACACACACACACACACACACACAAACACACACACACACACACAAATTTGTCTCAGATTACGTAATGTAAACATTTTTAAATCGAAGAGAAACACACACACACACACACACACACACACACACACACACACACCAGTGCGCGCCCTCACACGCGTGCGCACGCTCATGCACGCACAAAAGCAACCACGCACGTACACACACATACACACATGCACACATTCACACACTCGCTTGCCAATCCACTCAGCGATCATGTGTTTCACGCTGGTGAACGATCGATCAATCGGGGCAGACCTCCAGCTCCCCCTTCATCTCCTCCGACCTCCACTCTCATCTTCCTCCCCGTCCCCTTCCCCTTCCCCTCCATCCCCGCCCCCTCTTAACCCTACCTCCCTACTCCCCACCTTCGCTGTTAGTCCCCATATACGGCTTACTCGCCGATCGACAGTCGACTTGCTGTTAAGGTCTTCCTTCTGTGGACTCAACTCCGTGTGTCTCTTTGCATTGCACCGCAACGTGCACCCGCGCTTCTTTATTATTATTTATTCTAGCACCAACACACTCGATTTCAGAGGGAAAATGAGGAAGGTAGGGGTGGGGGGGGGGGGGGGGGGGTTGGAGGAGGAAGTGGGAAGCCAGGAGAGAAAACATTGCCTGAACGAGGTGTTTTTGTTTGTTTGTTTTTTTCTTTTCTGTTTTTCTCTCTTTTTTTTTTTTTTTTTTTTGATTTTCTTTTTAAATTGTCCAAAACAGACAATGACAATTAACATACATAAATCAATGCATTAATACACAGTGGCACATATTTAACGCATACAAATGTACATGCATTTTTTTTTTTCAGAACAGAGGTTGTTTTTTTTTTTTTTTTTTAATCTTTTACACGGGCGGACATACCGAATAAATTCTAATAACTGGCATTAATCCTGTGTACCCAGGTTGTGGACGAAATTAGATAGAAAAGAAAGAGAGTATACAGTACTTATTAACATAATACGTTCACATGCACACACCCTTGCGCGCATACCTACATATGACACATAAGCAAGGGTGTGTGTATGTGAGCCTGAGCTCTTTTTTTTTTCATTTCAGGGAGGGGGGTGGGGGGGGGGTGGGTGGAGGTTCGGGGGGGGGGGGGGGGGCTATTCCACAGTCTGTGTGTATGCATGCATGGATGCCTGCGTGTGGTGAGGGTGGGGGGGGGGGTGGTGATGGGAGGGAGGGATTGCATGAGAAGGTCAGACAGACGGACAGACAGACAAAGACAGAGACAAATTCTTTATTATCGAGGGTAATGGATAAGCCAGTTCATTTGTTGTTTTTGTTTTTTTTACATCCAGCTCTCGCCTAAGATGGGAACAAAAAAAAAGATGAGCAAAAATGAAAAATGAACAAACGACAAAAAAAAAAACAAAAAAAAACGAAACAAGCAAAAGATTGCACACAAAAAAGTTGGAAAATACAGAAAATGGAAATAACATCAAAGAAACGTAAACACACTTCTACTTTAATAATCCCCACCCAGAAAACGCCCCTCCCCAAACACCCACTAAAACACTTGCATACTTTCGCAAATAGATAAAGCGGAGATAGCAGAAATGGAGGTCCAAGAGGAGGGGGAGAAATACATAATTGAGAGAGATACAAATACACAGGAGAAGAAAGAATAAAATGGAGAGAATAGACGGGGGTTTTTGTGGGGTTTTTTTGATCTTTTACACGGGCGACCGAAAAACTTTTCTAATAAATGGCATTAATCCTGTGACCCAGGTTGTGGACGAAATTAGATAGAAAAGAAAGGGAGATAGAGGACTTAGATAATACGGGTGGGAAGATGAACACACCCTTGGGGGGGGAGACATATGATAAATAAAGAAGGGTTTGGGAATGTGAGCCTGAGCTCTTTTTTTTTCCCATTTCAGGGGGGGGGGAGTGGGAAAGGGGTGGAGGGAGGGGGGGGGGGGGGGGGGGCGGCTATTCCACAGAGAGGGGTGCAGCATGCATGGATGCCTGCCATGGTGAACGGGGGGGGGGGGGGGGGGGGGAGAAAGAAAGGAAGGAGAGGGGGAGGGAAGGAAGAGAGAGAGACAGACACAAAAAGACGGACGAGGAACAGAAAAAGAAAGAAAAGAGAAAAGGGGAGTATCGAGGGTAATGGATAAGCAAGTTCATTTGTGGAGAAAAGTTTTTTACATCCAAGCTCTCGCCTAAGATGGGGGGGGGGAAAAGGAGAAATGAAAAAATAGCACAAAGACAAAAAAAACAAAAAAAAAAGAAAAGAACGAACAAGCAAAAGATGGACACAAAAAAGAGGAAAGGGAGACAAGAAATGGAAATAACATCAAAGGAACGGTTAACACACTTGAGGGAAAAAGAGAAATAATCCCCAGAAAGAAACGGAGCCCCTCCCCAAAAACCCACTAAACACGTGCATACTTTCGCAAACAGAATGACACACGAACAAAAAAGTGGCGCGGGGGGGGGAGAGAGAAGAGGAAAGAGAGAGAGAGAGAGAGAGAGAGAAAGTTAGAGGAGAGGGAGAAGGTCGAAAGGAGAGAAAGAGATGAGAAGAGAGAGGGACAGGGGGGGAAAAGGTGGAGTGGGAGGGGGGGCGGGGGGGGGGGAAAGGAATATAGACAGGGAAAGACAAACGGGGAAGAAAGAATCTCAAATAGACTTGAATACACACATACAAAATCACGGACAACAAAGAAATATACGAAATGCAATTAAGCGATATCATCAATGTTATTCAAATGTCTTAACCCATCATTGCTGTGCTTCAAATGACACGTGCAAGATTTTTCCGCCTGACACAGGGCTTGCTGTAATGTCGTGCAGTAGTTGATTGCTGTTTACTCAGGTCTTTTGGACAGATGGACAGAGAGACAGTCAGACAGACAGATGGACACACAGATGGACGGAGAGACAGTCAGACAGACAGATGGACAGACAAGTCCAGGCAGGAGAGGCCGGCAGAAAGCGAGGGAGGGGTGTGTGTGTGGGGGGGGGGGGGGGGGGGGGGATGCTGAGAGAAGGTCAAAGTTGAACTCGTTGACAAATGTACCGTTTCTGTTCCTACCAAGAGGGAGAAGGAGGGACGAGGTGAACAGAAAAAAAAAAAAAAAAAAAATGAAAAAAAAAGGCATAGCCATGGCAGACTAAAGCATCAATTTTTAAATGTATACAAGAGACATCTGTACAATATCACTTGAAGTGAAAACATTCAAACACTTAAACGATGAATTGAGAAAGAAGCAGCAACATACAGACAGACAGACAAATACAGAGAGAGGAGAGAGAGAGAGAGAGAGAGAGAGAGAGAGAGAGGAGAGAGAGAGAGAGAGAGAGAGAGAGAGAGAGAGAGAGGGGGATGATGATGGGGATTAAATAGTCAAAGCAGACTGATTCAGTCTCAAAAAAAAAAAAAAAAAAGCAAAACCCATGTGTAGGTTGACATATCTCTGGGGAGCTTTCTATTTATAATGTATTGGGTAAAAAAAAAAAAAAAAAAAAAAAAAAAAAAAAAAAAAATAAAACTGAAAAAATAAAGTCTAAAAAGTCTGTTGACCTGTAGCCCTTTATGGCAAAAAAAAAAAAAAAAAAGGAAGTGGGGACTATGATGACAGGAAGGACGATATAAAAGAGGCCGAAAAAGTTAAAATTGTCTCTCTGACCTCTCTCTCTCTCTCTCTGGCTCTCGTTCTCTCGCTCAAAGAGGAAGTGGACTATATGATCTCTCCTCCCTCGCTGCATCAATAGGCTCGAGTTGTTTTCCCTCTCTCTCTCTCTCTCTCTGTCTCTCTCTCTCTCTCTCTCTCTCTCTCTCTCCTCCTCCCTCCTCTCTCTCTCTCTCTCTCTCTCTCTCCCTCTCTCTCTCTCCCTCCCTCCCTCTCTCTCCCTCCCTCCCTCCCTCTCTCTCTCTCCCTTCCTCTCTCTCTCTCCCTTCCTCTCTCTCTCCCTCCCTCCCTCTCTCTCTCTTTCTCCCTCCCTCCCTCCCTCTCTCTCTTCTCCCCTCCCTCCCTCCCTCCTCTGCCCCCCTCTCTCTCTCTCTCTCTCCTCTCTCTCCTCTCTCTCCCTCTCTCTCTCTCCCCCCCCCCTCTGTCTCTCTCCATAACAATTCCCCTGAATTCTGTCATGGTATCATAATCAGTATGGCCAGTTACCTCTTCCTATTATGAAATATCCCTTGACTAGAAAACATCCGATTTCGTGAGAACATCGCTGAAATATGAATGCTGCTTACCCGAATGTATTAGCTTGGTATGAATACCTCCGGATCCCATTCTCTCCTGCATTTCATTTCATTTCATTTTCATCAAGGAGGCGTCACTGCGTGCAGACTAGTCCATAGACGCTACACCACATCCGCTAAGGTTTGAGACCACACTACGCATGATTTGAAGCTGATGGATAAATGAATTAACAATTAAGATGAGACAATTGAAGAGGAGAGGTCTCGTGGCCACGACTCAGCGGATGTCTGACCTACGCATTAGCCCAAACGCGCTGGTC
>JADBJO010003625.1:175000-182500 GCA_016801955.1 Conus betulinus | reverse complement strand
TGTGTGTGCTGTAGGGTGGAAATAGAAGGTGTGTAGACAAAGAGATGAAGAGATAGATATGCAACAGAGATAGATAGAGGATGAGAGATTAGATAGAGAGATAGATGTAGATAAATGCATACATCCCCAGAGAGAGGACGGAGGGAGAGAGAGAGGAGAGAGCGGGGTGGTGAGAGAGACATAGAGATGATGAAACACAGACAGATGTGGGTTGTGTGGGTGTGGTGTGTGTGTGTGGTGGGTGTTGTGTATCTGTGTGCGTTGTGTGGTCCATGTGTGTGTGTGTTGTGTGGGTGGTGTGTGTGGATGACTGGAAGAAATGAGAGGCACAGAGACCATGAGAGGAGAGGAGAGGGGACATTGAGAGACAAGACGAAGCATCACGAGGTGGAGCGGGAGGTGAGGACCGGAGAGACGCCAGGAGGAGAGGAGCAGGCGAGAGAGAGAGAGAAGAGAGAGAGAGAGCGCAGAGACAGACAGAGCAGACAGAACCGAGGAGACAAACAGGGACCAGACAGAGATAGAGACAGGAGAGAGATAGTGATACTCATGAACATGAGTGTTCGGTGGAGTGTGTGTGAAAAATATCTGCCATACCAAGACTGGACCATCCCTGTTTGGACATTTTCCACTAGGTTCTACACCATACCGGTTGCGAAACATGGAACGATGCAAGGCCGGCCGGCCATGAAGGAAAGGAAGAAGAGAGAGAGAGAGGAGGAGAGAGAACGATAGAGAGGAGGGAGAGAGAGAGGAGAGAGTGTGAAAGAACGCCCCGAGGGGGGGGGCTTCAGACGGACAGAGTGACAGGGGGGGGGGGGGGGGAGAGTGGGGGAGAACCAGAGAGAGAGCAGTGAAGATGGAAAGAGAGGAGTGAATATGGACAGACAGAGAGAGAGAGAGAGAGGAGAGAGGAGAGAGAGGAGAGAGAGAGAAGAGACGCGGAGGAGGGAGAGAGAGAGAGAGAGAGAGACCGAAAGAGAGAGAGAGAGAGAAGAGACAGCTGCCCAAAAAGATTGATAGCGGCGGTATGACAGTAGGCCTTAGTGAACGGCCGGGGGAATGTGTGACAAAGATTGACACAGGTCTTTGGCCACGTTTTGTTTTTTTTTCCTTAGAACCTGTCTGATGCTGTGTGATCCTGTGGAATCTATCCCCAGTTATCAGAGATGGACAGCAAAAACGCAGAAGGCGTTCTGTTTGCCGCTGAGAGATCTCTCTGAGAGTTTCACTGTGGTTTGCTTACGTCAGGGATACCGGCGTGCTTCATCTCTGCTGGGGGGGGGAGTCTCTTCTGCCGCTCCAGACATCTTCGACACACAGTGTGCCCAGATGGCTCTTCTCTCTGATGACTATCTCGCTCAGCGGAGAGAGAGACGAGGAGAGAGAGAGAGAGAGATCTATCTCTCTCAGACATGACAGGACAGCACACACACACACACAGACACTTAGCACAGGACACACACACACACACACGCCAACCACACCATACCACACACACACACCCAACACACACAAAACAACACACAGCTACCACACACACATGCACCCAACATACACGCACACACACACACAAACACCAGTTACGTACACATTAGGCGTTAGATGCAGTGCGCGGCGGGGTGTGTCACATCCCACACAACAACGGCACCACTCGCGTCTGCGCCTGTGTTGATAAAGTGGACTCAAACGCCACAAATCATCAACCACACACGAAACACACACGGCAACACACCAACACACACACACACCCACCCACACCCACCACACACACGTTTCAACCGCGGTTGCTTTACGTTTCAAAATATCACACAACACACTCACTGTCACATCGTCTCTCTGCCTGCTCCAGCTCTCTCACACACACACTGGCACACGGTCACACAATCACACACTTTTTCACTCACTCTTCACACACTCTCTTCACTTCACCTCTTCACACTTCACACACACACACACACACAGGGAATCACAAAACACACAAAACACACCTGCACACAACAACTTTACCCAAGCAACACCACCAGCGCACAAGGCGTTGCGCGTGAGCGTGCGCTGCACACACACACACACCACACACACAAACACACACTCGCTGCGCGCACCAAACGCACACTCTCTATCTCTCTCTATCTCTCTCTCTACACTTTCTCACACACAACACACACACACACAACACACACCACATGCACACACACATACGCACACACACACACAAAACACACCAGCGCACACATGCGGGCCGGCCCGGTGCGCGGGCGGTGGCGTTTACCCACACACACACACACACACCACACCCACACCACACATGCACACAAACTACACACACACAAGCGCACACCAGCACAAACGCGCATACGGACGCGCACGCACACACACACCCACACACACACACACACACCACAAACACACACACACACCCACACACCACATTTTCGCGCTCTCACTCTCGCTCACCTCTCTCTCTCTCTCTCTCACACACCACACACACGACACACAACACACACACCACAACACACACACCACACACACACACACACCGCCACACACCCACGTTACTTTTTCCCAGCCCAAATTTCTTTATATTCGCTTGTTGCGTGCTCCTGCGTGCTTGCTGCTGGATGGTTGATTAATTGAAGAATTGATAGTTCGTTGATATTGATTCATTGCTTGAGGGATGCTTGGGCTTGCTGCATGTTTGATCGACTGATTATGGATTGATTCATTATGTACGGACAGAGGATGGGGTGTGCATGGAAGGATGTGGCGCGTACTCAAAACAGGGATTATCAGCTGAACGGTCTGTCCACCGTTAATGCTATGGATTGCGTCCCCTTTGGCTTTGTTTTTTTTTTTCCTTCTTGCTCTTTCACGTTCATTCTGCTGTGAAGGGTTTTTAGTGCGTACATACTTTTCTATCTTTTCTTTTCTTTATTTATTTACTATATCTTTCCTGATTTGCCTGCTCTTTATTTTCCCCCCCTTTCCACGAAGTCCTTAACCCGATCTTTCTTTTCTTGATTTTTGTGTGTAAGTAAACAGTAAATAAGTGCCTGGGTAGTCTGTTGCTCCCATAGGTAAAACCTTAACCCATCCACCGACACGTAAAACCTTTTATTCATAAGACTGGCCCAGACTGTAAACTGAATTGTGTACTGGGCTCAGACATAATACAAAGACGAACAAGCTAATAGTGGGGGGGGAAATTAAACCAGCGGGGGCTAACAGCTAAATTGTTCTTCATGAGTAACGGCCACGGGGGGGTGGGGGAACAGCGCAGGCCAAACTAAATTGAACACGTTATGGGAGGCCGGCAAAAACGGGTGGGGGGTGGGGGGGGGGGGGAGGGGGCGGGGGCCATGCCCCCCCCCCCCCCTTCCCCCCCCCCCCCCAGCAGGAGGTTGAAGATGTATAAAAACTGGGAAAATGAAATTAAGAAAATATTAAAGGGAAAATTCTTCACTGGCGCATAAGGGGAACCATCGCATCCCTTTTAAAGCTCAGATTATATTTGTGTCGCATTGATGGAGTGTTTCCTGACCCGGCGTACGACAAGGCCTCGGAGCCGGCATATACAATATATCGGCCTTTGAAAAGGGATTGCGATGTTGTTCCATTTTTAGCACGAAGTGAAGAATTTTTCATATGTTTCTTTAATTACATTTTCCAGGTTTTCCATTTGGCGTCAACCTCCTGATGCCCAGCGCCCCTCAACCCCCCCATCTCGACAACCCTTTCCCCCTACCCCCCCATCTACCCCCCCCCCCCACTCCATAAGTTCAAAATTTTGCCAAGTCTTACTATGAAGACAATTAGCGGTGTGGCTCGGCTTGTGTTCCTTCCTACCCCACTAGTAGATTGTTCGTCGTCTTTGTATTTGTTCTGACTTTAGTCAAGTTTTTAAAAGGCTGTGCAAGTCTTGTCGTAAAATATAAATAGCCTCTACCCCCTCCATGTGTTATGGTTTCCTTTATGGTTTTGGATGCCCACATGTTATTTTTCTTTTCCTTTTTTTGTATCCTTTTTCCCCCTTTTTTTTTTTTTTTTTTCCTTTTTTTTTTTTTTTTTTTCTTATCTGTTGTCCCTACTTATCAGATAATTCTTTTCAGTTTTGTGAGCCTCCGAGCGTTGACAAGGGACTTTAGGATCTATGATGTGTACATAATGATCTTCAGCATGTGAATACACAGGGAGAGGGATTACAATCAGGTCTGTATGTGCCTACGCTCCGCAGGATTGGAACAACGGATTACGCAAGTCCCATCAATGGAAACAGAAGTCCATGGCACTAATCCTCAGCTATCGTGCCAATCATGCCCTGAATTTGGGACGTGCCAGATATCTTTTCTGTCACCAGAGAAGGCGTGGTCACATGAGATCATGTGAATAACTCGTTTACATTCGTATGAACGTTTGTGACTTTTTGTCTTTTTTGACGGCAGCTCTGCTCTTGGATGTCCTTCCTGGCTTCACTAGTATTGATTCGCTTGGCAGACTATGCCATTCTTATTGCCAACGTTTTTATCTTTCACAAAAAGTCTCTCTCTCTCTCTCTCTCTCTCTCTCTCTCTCTCTCTCTCTCTCTCTCTCTCTCTCTCTCTCTCTCTCTCTCTCTTCAGCCAGAAACCCCGAGGTTCTCCATTGTGGCTAGATTTTTGCATAAGGCACCGCTCTTAATCCCACCATTAAGGCCGCATTCCGTCTTCTTCAGCAATCACAGGTCTTTAAGAGTTGGAGTGGTGCTGGTAGTCATACTGGCCCTGCCAGAGATGTAGAAAGCTTGGAGACCTCAGCACTTCCCTAAGATACCCGAGATGGACCCGACCCACTGTTTGTTTTACACGATCGACCCAACCCACTGGTTTCTTTACAAGACCGACCGACCCAACCCCGACTGGTTTCTTTACAAGACCGACCAAGACCGACCAACCACTGGTTTCTTTACAAGACCGACCCATCCCACTGGTTTCTTTACAAGACCGACCCATCCCACTGGTTTCTTTACAAGACACCCCCACTGGTTTCTTTACAAGATCGACCCCATCCCACTGGTTTCTTTACAAGATCGACCCAACCCACTGGTTTCTTTACAAGACCGACCCATCCCATGGACCCATCCCACTGGTTTCTTTACAAGACCGACCCATCCCACCCACTGGTTTCTTTACCATGGACCCAACCCACTGGTTTTCTTTACAAGACCGACCCATCCCATGGACCCATCCCACTGGTTCTTTACAAGATCGACCCATCCCACTGGTTTCTTTACAAGATCGGACCCATCCCACTGGTTTTTTTTACAAGATCGACCCATCCCACATGGTTTCTTTTACAAGACCGACCCATCCCACTGGTTTGCTTGCAAGATCGACCCAACCCATCATTTCGTCTACACGAGTACTTACTGCTTAAAGTTCAAGACGTAAGATCAAAACGTATGGTGATGATGGGTCACCCTTTCTGCATCCTCGTCGTTTCTTTAACCAATTCTGACCATTGACAAGAGCGCAGGGATTGATGCTTCTGTAAAATGTTTCTGTCCATCTGTGAAAAACGTTTTGAAAGCCCAATGTTTTCAATACTGTAAATATATAATCCTAAGAACTAAGTAGCTGTGTGTGTGTGTGTGTGTGTGTGTGTGTGTGTGTGTGTGTGTGTGTGTGTGTGTGTGTGTGTGCTTGATCACAATCGTTGGGGGGGGGGGGGGGGGGGGGGGGGGGGGGAGAGTGCAGGCTTATAAATTCCTTTGCCATTACAATTACGGCAACGACGTGTGCGTGTAAACAGGATCATCTTCCCGTGATCCGATTCTACCTTCTCACAAAGACAGTAGTAAGACTGATGTCGGTGCCAGCCATTGAACTGCGAGCGAGTCTCAGGTTACCATCACAGCATTATGAAAATGCACAGCATGTAGAAGAACGTGGTGATTGACGTCACAATACAATGACGTGTTTGGGGCTCTAGTGTCCTGTGTCCCTGAGACGTTGTTGCTGTTGTTGTTGATTTATAGTCTGTTCACACTTGGTGATATTAGACTTTACGAGGGAGAGGTGCTGGGGGGGGGGGGGGGGGGGGAAGGAGGAGGACAGGGGGAAGGAGAAGGTAAGAAATAATGTCAACAATAGTACAAATTTAGATATAGACCACACAATCATCATTATAGAAATATGCTATATTTGAGATTGAGAGATAATTTTTGCAACCTCAACAATTTCTAAACTGAAAGAAATAGCGTGAACCAGTTTAGATTTCGAAATTTCAATGTTTGCTTTTGAATAAAGAGCATTTAAAATGGGGCAATGGAAAAGTATATGTTCACCAGATAATGGCTTAGAACATGCACATGCTATATTTTGGGAATATTTGGTCTTCCAAGAGTTCAAACGTATCTTGTATATTAAACTAGAAATCTGTCTAGGATATGTTTCCATTACACATTTATCTTGGGACTTCTCAATTCGGAAACAGCTTTCCAATAACGAATGTATTTCATATATATGTAACTTCAAATTACATTTTGCAACATTGCCCATTACCCTGCGTCTGGCTAGCATACCTGCTGTTTCATTCCAATAAATATCACAGTGTGAGGGGACCCAGCAGAAGACTATATTGATTCCTGTGGAAATAATGTAATTAATTAGATGCTTTACTTCAAAGTACTTTCCTTGTTTTAACATCCCAAACTTTCTAACACTGCCTTAGAATTAACACAAAACAAAATGTTACACAAAGAATGATTACTATCACAAATAAAGAGTAATGCCATAAGAACAGCATACAATTCTGCCGTAAAAATGGAAAATCCTTTTCCAAGGCTGTATGCTTTTTGAACTTTTAAAGCCGGAATAAGAAAACCTGAACCTGCACTTAACTGGCAAACGGAACCATCCGTAAAAATTTTTAAATGATTTGAATATTTGTTTTCTAAGTTTTTTCTCACTTTAGAAGTTCAAATGTAAATGGTATCATTTTTCCGGACATCAGTGTAATCTACATCAAAGATAGTTTGTCTATGTTCCCATGGAGGCACCGGGGGAACAACAGGAGCAGGTGAGAGAGAAGTGACATCAATATTGCATTTTTCAAAAGAATCTTTCGTGTAATTTCGAACGGGACAAAAGATAACCTAGCTGTTGAGCTCTTTTGGGATATTCAACATTTGAAATCCATCAACACTTCGTCGTTTTCGACTGGATTAGGTACTGAAATACTTCTTGCGACATATTTGGCCACAGCTAATCTACGTTGGTCTGACAGTGATAGCATATTAATTTCTTTGTACACCTTCAATGTGTTTGTGTGCACTGGGACACCAAGCGCCAATTCGATAGCTTTGCTGTCTATACTTTGCAATTTTTCAGTAGACTTTGAGGAGCTGAAAAAAAAACTTCTTGTCCGTACACTAGTTTTGATCTTATTAGAGAAAACAGCTGGGTGCAGGAGGGTTTTTGTATCTTGAGTCCACGGTTGAATACAAGTAATTTTCAATAAGTC
>JADBJO010003625.1:142500-165000 GCA_016801955.1 Conus betulinus | reverse complement strand
GAGGACACACACACACACACACACACACACACACACACACACACACACATACACAAGAAAAAAAAACAACACATCGTCTTTATGGTAACGGTTTTTTTTCAAAGAGGCCGTACACAATGATTGGAAGAACACTCCATCAGAGACCGTTGTTTTAAATTTCAAAAATTTCAACCTCTCTCTCTCTCTCTCTCTCTCTCTCTCTCTCTCTCTCTCTCTCTCTCTGTGTGGTGTGTGTGTGTGTGTGTGTGTGTGTGTGTGTGTGTGTGTGTGTGCGCGCACGCGTCTTTGTGTGCATGTGTGTGTGTGTGTGTGTTTGCGTGCGTGTGCGTGTGTGTGCGTGTGTGAGTGTGTGTCTGTGTGTGTGTGTGCGTGTGTGTGCGTGTGTGTGTGTATGTGTGTGTGTGTGTGCGCGCGCGCGCGCGCGCGTGCGCGCGAGTGTGAGTGCGCGAGCACGCGCGCGCATTACAAGGCAATTTTCTGAATTCTGTCAATCTGTGGTATCTTAAAAAAAAAAAAAATCAGCACGGCCGATCATCTCTTCCTAGTCTGAAGTATCTGTTGACCAGAAGATACACGATTACCCGATAATATCACTAAACTAAGAATACCTCAGGACCCGACTACATGTATTAGGTTGATTATACATCCCTTGACCCAGCTCTTTCCGGAACTGGGGGTGGGGGTGGGGGTGCTAACATTTCCATCAGTTCATTGCTTCTAACACAGCTTTTTCCAGCATTTCAGGATTGTTTGAGTGAGTTCATCTGTTGATAAGGGACCGAGGGGGGGGGGGGGGGGGGGGGGGGGGGGGGGGGGGGGGGGGGGGGGGGGGGGGGGGAGGGGGGGGGGGAGAGGGGGTGAGGGGACGGGAGATAAGAAGTGAGGGGACGCAGGGAATGGGAAATTTGTCAAACTGGATCCTCCTCTACATCCCTAAGGTGTCTTTTATTACGAACCTTTCATACGCTAATGCATGAACACAAAGACTTTTTATGCTTTCTGTACTTTTGAAACGCGCAGCAAGTTCAAACGATGTCACTTATCTGATCAATAATCTTCTATGGAAAATGCTGCCTCAGATCTCAGAATCTCTCCTCGATAGAAATGTTTACTCGGTAACCACAAAGCAGCCCTTGAATCCAAATGGAAGATTTTCATTTGAACATCTTTCTCATGCATCCACGTGTAAAAAATAAAACGTATCTTATCCCTTAGCCAAGCTCACAGACAAGAGACATTCCCATGTTGGCCTAGGCCCAACACGACATCAAAATCCATTTTCTCCGAAGTTGTTCCAGACCAAACAAATCCCTGTCCAACTCTTCTGCCTTATGAGATCAACTTTGAGTGAGCAATATGTGTGTGTGTGTGTGTGTGTGTGTGTGTGTGTGTGTGTGTGTGTGGTGTGTGTGTGTGTGGTGTGTGTGTGTGTGGTGGAGGGGAGAAGGGGGGCAACTGGTAGGAAGGAGAGGGTATAGGGAGACTGGAGGAGATATTGGGAGGGGGGATGGAAACGAAGGAGAGGGTGTGTGATTTTGCTAAGCACCGGACTGCTTTCCCTGGAAGAGACAAAGGCTGAGAGCTGTCTTTCAGGACAATGGCAAGTGCCGCTGTCCTCGTCCGACATGAGAGATGGGATGAAGAGTTGTGCTGCCTGAAGCTGGTTGTCAAGAAAGATCGTTTCCCACCAGCACAGGGTGTGGGTGGGAAGATTCCAGTCTGTTGAGCACATGAGGTGCGAGCTTGTGTGTGTGTGTGTGTGTGTGTGTGTGTGTGTGTGTGTGTGTGTGTGTGTGTGTGTGTGTGTGTGTGTGTGTGTGTGTGTGTGTGTGTGCGTATGTGTGTGTGTGTGTGTGTGTGTGTGTGTGTGTGTGTGTGTGTGTGTGTGTGTGTGTGTGTGTGTGTGTGTGTGTGCGCGTGCCTGCGTGTGTGTGTGTGTGTGTGTGTGTGTGTGTGTGTGTGTGTGTGTGTTTTATATGCGTGCATGTGTGCGTGTGCATGCATGCGTGTGTGTGGTGTGTGTGTGTGTGTGTGTGTGTGTGTGTGTGTGTGTGTGTGTGTGTGTGTGTGTGTGTGTGTGTGTGTGTGTGTGTGTGTGTGTGTGTGTGTGTGTGTGTGTGTGTGTCTGTCTGTCTGTCTGTATTTGTTTCTGCGTGTCTGTGTGTGCAAGCATGCTTGAGCAGCATACGTTAGTGCGTGTGTGGATGTATGCGCCCACGGGTATGTAGGTAAACATTTCTCAACTTGAAAACATCTCATGATCTAAAAAAAAAAAATCAATAATTGATGATGTTTGGAAATATGCGAGGGAGGTAGTCTGTGTTAGAGCTCGGGTCAACGGTTGTGGTCCCGCCATGTTCAAAATAAAGGCCAAATTTGCAATTCCTCTTGACTTTTCAACACCTCTCATACGCATTTCTCTAGACTCATAGAATATACCCATACTTATTCCTCGTACAGTTAGGCTACATACCTCAAACACCATTTCTTCTCTTCTTGTATCAGTTCCTCTCGACTTATTTGAGGCAAGCAATGTACTGTATGGAAGAGGCTTAAGGGAGAGGGGGGTGGGGAAGACAGGGAGGACGAGGAGGGAGGGAATCAGAGGGTGGGGGTGGGAAGGAATCGTTTATTCAGGACCAGACGGGTTTGGAGCTTCGAGAGACGTGGAGGCGGAGAACTGACGTCATTTCAGTTCGGGCCATACACCACAAATGCAAATAAGTACTAAAAACGCTATATAATCCGAGTCAGCATTTTGAGGCATGGCATAACATTGAGTTGTACTTTAAAAAATCAAACCGAAACATAGAACAAATAGCCACCCCTCATCCAATCATTTCACTTGTTTGAATTTTCTCCCCGATGGCATCACTCACAATCCAGGAATACATGAACAACCCCATACGGGAGCGTGTCATTGGTCCCAAGGTTCGTTGGTCCCAAGGTTCATTGGTCCCAAGGTTCATTGGTCCCAAGGTTCGTTGGTCCCAAGATTCGTTGGTCCCAAGGTTCATTCGTTCCAAGGTTCATTCGTTCCAAGGTTCATTTGTCCGAGCGTGTCACTGGTCCCAAGGTCCATTGGTGCCAAGGTTCGTTGATCCCAAGGTCCGTTGGTCCCAAGGTCTGTTGGTCCCAAGGTCCGTTGGTCCCGAGGTCCATTGGATTCAGTAAAAAGAAACTCACTCTCTCTCTTCTCTCTCTCTCTCTCTCTCTCTCTCTCTCTCTCTCTCTCTCTCTCTCTCTCTCTCTTTTCCCCTCCCCCCCCCCCCTCTTTCTCTCTACTGTTTTTTTTTTTTCATGATAGCCACATACTAATGTATATTACTCAGATTTATTGACCTTGGGACCAACGGACCTTGGGACCAACGGACCTCGGGACCAAATGGACCTGGGGACCCATGGCATGACCCCTCACCCCCCTTCCCACCCCCCCCCCCCCCACCCGCTCCCCTCCCCCCACCCCCACCCCCCCACCACCACCTCATACTTGACCTCACCTTTCGGATCTTATAGCTCACAGGTGGTGCTATCTGTGTGCCAGATGGCCTTTCCCCTGGTATTCCCACTCATTTCATTTGGATCCGTCTGCTGGGAACCACCCAGCGTGTATATTAATAGACACACACGAAAAGAACAGAAGGGGAAATCATCTTTCATAGACTACTAACAACTCTTGACAACAAACCACTTCTGCCTGTCCGTAAATACTCGATTCGTTAGGCAAGGTCATGGGCCATGCATTCCTGGTGTGCAGCCACACTGGTCAATCATTCCAAGAGATGGGATGGGGAGACTTCTGAAAGGCTGTGTTGGCTTAAGGTGCTTGTTCATGAAGATAGATCATTCACCGGCCGGCTCTGAACAAAGACAGACCAGACCAGACAGACAGACAGACAGACGAATTCGGACAGAGAGAGGGGGAGAGAAAGACACAGAGACAGAGGGACAGTCAAACATGCAACTAGACAGTCAGAAATGCACCTAGACAGAAAGAGAGAGAGAGAGAGAGAGAGAGAGAGAGAGAGAGAGAGAGAGAGAGAGGAGAGAGAGAGAGAGAGAGAGAGTTTGTGTGTACGTTTGTGTGTATGTGAATCACTGTCATGTTTAATTAATGTGTGTGTGTGTGTGTGTTTGTGTGTGTGTGTGTGTGTGTGTGTGTGTGTGTGTGTGTGTGTACCCGTGTATATGCGTCTCGGCGCGTGTTTGTGTGTTCACACGCACACACACACACACATGTGTTTTTGCCTTTGCATATGTCTTTATTTATATGTGTCTGTGCATGATTTTGTGTATGTCTATACGTGTACATACGTATACATACGCATGCATAAATGTAGATAGCTAGATAGATAGGTAGATAGAGATGTGTGTGTGTGTGTGTGTGTGTGTGGGGGGGGGGGGGGTGTGTGTGTGTGAGCGCGCGCGCGCGCGCGTGTGTAAACAGTATCACGTTTCCACGGTGAACGGATTCCACCATCACACAAAGACAGCAATGAGGTTTGTGTTGATGCCAGCCACAGAACCCAGTCTCAACTTGCCATCACAATGTTATGAAAACGTGCAGCGTTCGGAAGAAAACGAGAGACTGTTTGACGTCACAATATAATGACGTGTTTTTGGTCCATGGTGCCCAGTGACCCTGGGACGTGTTTTTTCTTATCTGTCAGCCCACACAGCAAGACACTGAGCGAGCGAGCGAGCGAGAGAGAGAGAGAGAGAGAGAGAGAGACAGAGTCAGAGACAGAGTCATTGAGAAACAAAGAGAGAACGGCATGGGGGGGGAAGAAAACAGATAGAGAGAGAAGAGGGGGGGGGGGGGGGGGGGGGGGGGGGGGGGGGGGGGGGGGGGGGTGGGGGGGGGGGGGGGGGGGGGGGGGGGGGGGGGGGGGACACACACACACACACACACACACACAGAAGGGATCATCAAGAGAAAGTCAGAGGGGTGGGGGGGGGGGGGGGGGGGGGGGGGGGGGGGGGGGGGGGGGGGGGGGGGGGGGGGGGGGGGGGGAGGGGGAGAGAGAAAGAGAGTCTTGGAAGGGATAGAGGACCACAGAAACAGAAACAAGATACACATGACAGACAGAGAGGTGGGCTTGTGGGGAGGACGAGAGACGGGGTAAAAGAACGAGACACATACACATGGACCGTTATAGAGACAGCGACAGAAAAAAGCCGGAGAGAAAGAGAGGAGAAGAGAAGATCACAGCACTCAGAATGGTTTGATTGTAACACTCACGACTATATGTCGTATATTAACGATAGAAAACGTAGAACAAATAATTATTCTGTGTTGTTCTCTTGTGCTGTTGCTGATTGTTTCACGATAGACCGCTGACTTCCTCAGTACAAGGTAAGTGCAACAACTTGTGAGAGTTCGTTAGAGATCCTGTGGTATGTGTTCAGCTTGCAGACGACAAAACACACAAGGTGGCATTGAGACGAAGAGGATCCTTTTATTTACAAACGTTGAAGAATGTAGAGACCAAAAAAGAAACACACACACACAAAAAAAAAAAACAATTCACTGACCTTCAGGTTGAATAAGTTGTACAGGAACTCAATCGTACATGCAGCAGCCAATATTCTACTAATGGCAGCTTTTCATCGATCAGACTCGGTGAAGACTCAAACACTTCTATGCTCGACAATGACTAGAATTCTTCAACAATTCTCGTTTCTCTCTCCCCTCCAGTCACACAGCTCTCATCCTTTAATATGTTATCTAAAGAAACTTCTTGAACATACTCGATAATTCTTTTCTAGAATATTCTGCATATCAGTAAGCTCAACCAATGAAATCGTGAAAAGCTTGTGGCGAATTTGATTCGATCAGCTTCTACAATATTCTCGAACCTTTGGTAATACACTAATAATTTACAGAGACCTGGGAACATTCTGACATGATCTGGAATATTCCAATCGCATTATCAATCGATCCGAAAACAAAACTAAACAATAAGCATGCGTTGACAATGACAATGACATGACAATGAATACAGTTAAATGTCATCAGCAAAACCTGCTATTTGACATGGGGAACACTGCTTGAACAAAATTAAGAAAAATAAAAATAAAAAGAATCAGAAAGGAAATGGAAATGAGTAAACATCATAAATAGCAGGCGACCAACAGGCCTAGTCAGTCAGTTGAGAGGGACAATAGGACTTAATAGGAAAGAACTTTAATTCTACTTAAGTATTGAAAAGCTTCCTTTTTCGAAGAATATTTGCTTCTGCGATAAATTTGGCAATAGACTTTAAGTTCTTTTCACTGAATAACTTCCATGCCAAGGGCTGTAGGACTGGGCGATACGAACAGTACTTGGGGCTCACGTGTAGACAACTTACATGAGCCACATCGCATTTCCTGCTCATCTACACTCAAGAAATTATAACTGATGACAGAGACAATAAATCAAATTTTGGTCAAAAAGACTATATATATATATATATATATATATATATATATATATATATGGTGTGTGTGTGTGTGTGTGTGTGTGTGTGTGTGTGTGTGTGTGTGTGTGTGTGTGTGTGTCCGTCTCTACATTTACATTATGTATATATATACATATAAATGTGTATATATATTTACATATAAATGTGTGTGTGTGTGTGTGTGTGTGTGTGTGTGTGTGTGTGTGTGTGTGTGTGTGTGTGTGTGTGTGTGCGTGCGTGCGTGCGTGCGTGTGTGCGTGCGTGCGTGGATGCGTGTGTGTTTGTGTGCGTGCGTGCGTGCTGCGTGCGTGCGTGCGTGCGTGCGTGCGTGCGTGCGTGCGTGCGTGCGTGTGTGTGTGTGTGTGTGTGTGTGTGTGTGTGTGCTCTGATTCCAAAATGTAGTTTTATCAAACATGATTTTTTTTTTTTATAAGGCTGTGCTAAGGAAACCTACCACTGGTGCGTATCTGGTCAGGTGATGCTACTTCTTCACTGAAAATCCTCAACGCTGCTTGGAACAATAGAAAAAAAAAAAAAAAAAAAAACACCTGAAACACTCTGTATGCATTCCAAAGCAAATCTATGGAAATGTACACTAACGAACATCTGTAACCTGCGTCATTTTCAAAGTATATATCTTACAACATCTCTAGATCGCGTCATTTTCAAAGTATATATCTTACAACATCTCTAGATCGCGTCATTTTCAAAGTATATACCTTACACAACTCTCTAGCTCGCGTCATTTTCAAAGTATATATCTTACAACATTTCTAGCTCGCGTCATTTTCAAAGTATATATCTTACAACATTTCTAGCTCGCGTCATTTTCAAAGTATATATCTTACAACATTTCTAGCTCGCGTCATTTTCAAAGTTTGTATCTTACAACATCTGTAGCCAGCGTCATTTTCAAAGTTTATATCTTACAACATTTGTAGCCAGCGTCATTTTCAAAGTTTATATCTTACAACATCTGTAGCCAGCGTCATTTTCAAAGTTTATCTCTTACAACATTTGTAGCCAGCGTCATTTTCAAAGTATATATCTTACAACATTTGTAGCCCGCGTCATTTTCAAAGTTTATATCTTACAACATCTGTAGCCCGCGTCATTTTCAAAGTTATATCTTACAACATCTGTAGCCCGCGTCATTTTCAAAGTTTATATCTTACAACATTCGTAGCCCGCGTCATTTTCAAAGTTTATATCTTACAACATTTGTAGCCAGCGTCATTTTCAAAGTACATATCTTACAACATTTGTAGCCAGCGTCATTTTCAAAGTATATATCGTACAACATTTGTAGCCAGCGTCATTTTCAAAGTATATATCTATTCTCATCCATCTGACCGATGTTTACACGCTGTTATCGGAGTTTACACTCTCTATGAACTGAAAACCTTCCTTTCTCATCACTCACACGATCATAGTTTGCGTTCGACTGTCTGCATTAAAGTGAGAGAGCAGGGGGTGGGAGGTGGGGGAATGAGGGAAGCGCGAAGGGGGGGGGGGGGGGGGTGATGGGACAGAGACAGGGGAAGGAAGAATACAGAACGTGGAGAGAAAGAGTGCAATGGAGTAAGAGAGACGGATATATATAAAAAAAAAAAATAATAAAAAAAAACGAGTGGGGGGTGGGTGGAGGCGGGCAGGAAAATAAAGACTGAAATGGAAAAAGAGGGAAAAAAAGGAGGGAGGGGAGGACAGGAGAGTGAGGGAGCAGGGAGGGGGAGGAGGGAGAGAGGGAGTCAGAAAAGGAGAGAGAGTAAGAGAGAGAAGGAAACAGACAGACAGACAGACAGACAGGCAGACGGAGTTCACAACTCAGAAAGGTTTATCAGCCTCAGGCTATGATGCAAGGGCAGGGTGGAAAATGATATAAATCGATCACAAAAAAAAAAAGGAAAGACAACAGACCTGATCCCCGAGAGATTCTGATCAGGACCTCTCGTGAACTCGTGAACTCGTGACCTTAATGTGAGGCCTCCAGCCTGTCCACATAAGACACGTAACATGAAATTGTTTATGCTGTTGAAAACCAGTGATGTATTCAGAAACATTTTCAAAAAGAAGGATGCTCATTTGGCCATAACAAAAGTAACAAACTTAGGTTTATAACATTTTATTTCAACGGTTCCTCTCTAAAACGTAAGGCGTAATGTACAAACATAGCAACATCTCTCATTATGACATGCATTATCCTTTTGCAATAGTGTCTTCAACTGGACAGGAAAGCTATCTTTATAGTGTTTATGAATATAGTTTTCTCGTAAGTTTTTGTAACTTGGACATTTTAGACATCTTCTTCACTGCAAAAGGGGCAGGTGGTTATTGCTGTAGTATCGGTACACACTTCTGAAAATCCGTAGGAGTCAAAATGTTTTATGTCTACAGCCCAGCCTCTTTCCCACAGACACACATCACTAGCATCTCTCTCTCTCTCTGTCTCTATCTGTCTGTCTGTCTGTCTGTCTGTCTGTCTGTCTGTCTGTCTGTCTGTCTGTCTCTCTCTCTCTCTCTCTCTCTCTCTCTCTCTCTCTCTCTCTCTCTCTCTCATGCACACGTATGCACGTGTGTGCATGGTTATGTACCTGCTTGCATATGTCCATGTGTGTGTGTGCGTGCGTGCGTGCGTGCGTGTGTGTGGTGTGTGTGTGTGTGTGTGTGTGTGTGTGTGTGTGTGTGTGTGTGTGTGTGTGTGTGTGTGTGCTCGTGCGTGCGTGTGTGTGTGTGTGTGTGTGTGTGTGTGTGTGTGTGTGTGTGTGTGTGCGTGTGTGTGTGTGTGTGTGTGTGTGTGTGTGTGTGTGTGATGATGTGTGTGTGTGTGTGTGCGTGTGTGATTGCGCACACTTAAGTTAACATGCGACTGCGGGATCCTTTACGTTTATATTGATCTTTAGCATATGAACACACACGAAGAGGGTTTACATCCAGTTCTGTGCCTGTATTGACCATAGAAATCGGACGACTCTGATTCTTATCCCCAGGTGCTGGCAAGATTCAAACACGGATCACGCAGACCCTGGGAACCGAATGAAAGTCTGTGGCACTATCCCTCGGCTATCGTGCTCATCATGCATGCTGTGAATTTGGACGTGCCCGATATCTCCACCACAGAAGGGTTGGTCATGTAGATCATGTCGATCATACTTTTGATTTCGTGTGAATGTATGTCTTCTTTTCTCGTCCAAGCTTTGGATCTCCTTGCCGTCTTCAGTAGCTAAGGTTCCTCCTTTGGTAGACTGTGTCGTTCTGATTGCATCAGCCTTTTCTTTCACAGAAAGCGTCTCTCTCTCTCTCTCTCTCTCTCTCTCTCTCTCTCTCTCTCTCTCTCTCTCTCTCTCTGCCAGAACCTTGAGGTTCACTATTGACTGGATTTTACGTATGTGACTCTCTCTCTCTCTCTCTCTCTCTCTCTCTCTCTCTCTCTCTCTCTCTCTCTCTCTCTCTCTCTCTCCTGCCAGAACCTTGAGGTTCAATATTGACTGGATTTTACGTATGTGACTCTCTCTCTCTCTCTCTCTCCTCTCTCTCTCTCTCTCTCTGTCCCCTGCCAGAACCTTGAGGTTCAATATTGACTGGATTGTACATATGTGACCGTTCCTAGTCCCACCTCTAAGGTAACCACTTTCTGTTTTTCGGAAAAAAAAAAGCCTGTGTTCAAAAGTTAGAGCAGTGCTCGTAGCCATACTGGCCCTGCCAAAGA
This sequence comes from Conus betulinus, assembly GCA_016801955.1. Lineage (NCBI taxonomy): Eukaryota > Metazoa > Mollusca > Gastropoda > Neogastropoda > Conidae > Conus > Conus betulinus. The sequence continues at coordinate 154,848 of JADBJO010003625.1, read as the reverse complement.
TTGAGAACACTCAGAGACCTGAGCTCCCAACTAAAATCGACCCAACCCATTAGTTCGTGTGCAGAATCGACCCCACACATTATTTCATTTGCAGAATCAACCCAACACAGTTCGTTTGCAGAATCGACCTGACACATTATTTCGTTTGCAGAATCGACCCATTCCACTAGTTCAGAGTCGACCCAGCCCTTCAGTTCGTTTCGCAAGATCGACCAGACCAATTAGTTCGTTTGCGAGATCAACCCAACCCATTGCTTCGTCTACAAGATCAACCCAACCCATTACCTAGTCTGCAAGATCAACCCAACCCATTAGTTCGTTTCCCAGGATCGACCCAACCCGTTTTTTTTGTTTGCAAGATCGACCCAAATCATTTATTCTTTTGCAATATTGGCCCCAGACCATCAGTTCATTTACTTTTTTTATACTACTGTGCTGTGTAGCAAAATTCCTAAGTGTTGGCACAGGGTATGTATTTCAGGTCTCGGACTCAGTAAATTTGTGGAGCTCTTTGACAAAGAAGTTTACATGAAGTCTAATGATGTTAGTTATCATCTGGCACAGTTTCAACAAATGCGACATTCGCTCGCTACACAGATTCAGTTTTTTTTCCTGCCCTTTTTTCTCAGTTTTTTTTTTTTTTTTTTTTTCATTTCAAATGTCTGTACATTGGAAGAAAGTGGCAGCATTGCTAACACGCACAAGATGTATGTACACATAGTGCGTGCAGCAGCCGAGACGCCAGTGTTCGCCATTTCAGCGATCAGTACTTGGGATCACAATGAAAATTACCACCAATGTGTGATTTTCAATGATCTCTGAAGATCAGTTGAGTTCGTTTTTTATTTTCTTTCAGTTTTTTTTTCTTTACCTTTTTTTTTTTTTCTTTTCACTTTTCTGACGAAAAGTTCTACGAAAAGTTTAGGACAACAACAACAAAAAGTAAAATAAAAATAAAAAATAAAGAAAAAGAAAATAGGGTCGGTCGGGTCATCGTAACCACGCTCAGTTACTTAACTCTTTCGAAACCAAACATCCATACAAGAACATGCTCTCAAAAATATCCAGTCGTTTCAAGACACTAAGAGTACAATGAAAACGTCAGGTTGACCTAACTGACTAACTCCCAGCCTGTAAACTTGCTTCGAATTAGTAGTGGTACGACAATTACCCAGGAGAATACTCAACGACGTGACTAGCTGAAAGGAACGAGATATGGGGAGTGCGTGGTGGTACAAAATGTGACGCTGGTACAAAATGTCGCCTGAGGGCATTCTGAAGTGGTACAAAATGTCACCCTGACAGGAACCAACGGGTCATATCTTTATGTCCCCTGTGGAACAAATCGTTGTCATGTGTTGACGTCTGGTTTCAAGTCGGGTCTGACCTATCACTTTGTGTGTGTGTGTGTGTGTGTGTGTGTGTGTGTGGGAGAGAGAGAGAGAGAGAGAGAGAGAGAGAGAGAGAGAGAGAGAGAGAGACTCAAAACTCAAACTCAAACTCAAACTGGTTTATGTTTAGCACATGGAGCCCATAAACATGTGGAGTTCACATAATAGTAATTACGTATGCACCAACCTTTCTTCAGCTCACGCAAGTGGAAAAAAAAAAAAAAAGAGAGAGAAAAGAAAAGGAAAAGAAAAGGAACCACCAAACAAGACAAAAAATTATGCAGTGAAAGCAAAGTGCATAAATAGGAAAGTCATTTGGAGGGTATGGAAAAGGTATCATACCCATTGTGTTAAGACAGAGGTCTTCGGCCTATTTAAGTGTTATGGGGTAGCAATTGTGGCTGTATCACCTTGTTTTATACCAGCCAGTCAGGCACTGATCAGTGATCTTCTCAGTTTAAATGCATAAAAAAAATAACTTTGCAAGTTGGATTATAACATCGTCACATTCAGACTTAAGGATAGAAAGCTTTTTGAATTTTAAAAAGATCTAGATTGACTCTGGTTAGCAAATTATGTCTGAGATTATCATATGCAGGACAGAAGAAAAGAAAATGCATTTCGTCTTCAAGGGAATGTGCACATAATGGACACGATAGTAAACGGGTATCTGAAGTATATCTATATCTGTTGCTTTTCAACTCTGTTACGCCAAGCCTAAATCGTATAAACATATTGCGGACATATCTCGAAATTATTAGATCAAATACTTTTCTGGTCCTAGAGCACTTTTGAAAGAGCTGTATAGATTGTATCGTGGTCTTGTTTCAATTTTTTCTGACCATTGTTGCAAAAAGAAATCGATTTGTCTTTGCTTGAATTCATTTAGAAAAGCTTTAGGATTACCTACTCCTTGAGAGTACCATACATAGGCAAAACCAGATGTACAAAGAATGTTTTTTTACATGGGTAACCCATGTGGTTTTCCCTCTTTCATCGAGTGATCTCAACATATAATATGCCATACTTGCAAATCTGTCATTCGGTAAAGTGCATAACCTTAACCAGAAGGCTATGCATCTCACTTTAGCTAGGACAAGTAAGGGATAGCGGTTCAATTCTCCATAGACACAAAAATTGGGTGTATGTAGACTTACATTTAAAAAAACGCTTACACGCAAAAAGATGGACCTTTTCTATTTGATTAAATTCAAGAATACCCCAAATCTCAGCGGCGTATAACAACATAGGAACGACTCTAGTATCGAATAGTTTGAAGAACACCTTTGGAGATGAACACCCAAGTCTCCACATTGTTCTAGATATTTCAACAACACACCTTTAGCTTTAGTAATTAAGTTTTCAGTGGCAATATTTAAACTCAAGCGAGTAGTAAATTCCAGACCAAGATATCTACAAGAGTTAACAAACTTCCATTTTTTCGTCACCGTAATACCACTGCTCATTTTTTGAAAGGTGGCCACCGTTTCGGAAAACTATGATTTTTGACTTATCTAAGTTTACTGTCAAACCAAACCTACCGGCAATGTGATGCAGATTGTTAAGTTGGTGCTGTAAACCTAGAGGCGAAAAATGATAAGAGCGAGAGCGATATCATCTGCAAACATTAACAGAAATAATTCGGTAGCGCCAGGATTAAGTTGAATTCCATGAGTACCTTTGTCAATGACATAGACCGCTACTCGTTTTATTAAGAAGGAAAATAATGTAGGTGAAGCTAAGCAACCTTGCTTCAATCCTTGAAAACACTCAAAATACTCAGTAAAAACCTGCTGAGGAGCGTATACAACATTGTACAGATTGATACATTGCTTTTAAGGCCTGTAAAATTTTTCCTTTGACGCCTAACTTTACCAAAACATTCCATAATGCACCTCTTTTGACCGTGTCAAAGGCCTTTTGAAAATCGACAAAGGATACATACAGTTTTTTTTTTGCACAAGATATCGTTGGACAATAGCAAACAATGTAAATATGTGATCAGTAGTTCTATAGTCTTTACGGAAACCTGCTTGACACTCTAGTATTACATGATTGTTTTCAGCCCAGTTAGTTTAACGCGAGTTTAGAATATGCGTATACAACTTACTGATGCAACTTAAAAGAGTTATTCCACGATAGTTCCCTGGGTTTTCAGGATCGCCTTTTTTAAAACAGTGGTATTATGATGCCCTTGCACCATTCCTTTGGATATTTACCCTCAGCAAATAGTGTGTTGAAATATTTTAATAAGAAAGGAATAACGTGTTCAGACAGTTTAAGGAATTCATTTAAAACTTGGTCTGGGCCTGGGGCCTTTCCTGACTTAGTATGTTTAATAGCTTCTCTGATTTCTGTTTCGCTGATGTCACAGTTAAGCTCATCTAGGTCTAAATTGTTTTCTTGGTTGACAAAGTTTATGTCATGATCATTTAAATCGTCAGAGTTAATATCATTTAGCAGGGCGCTGAAGTGATCAAACCATGTTTCTTTGGAAATGCTATTTTTAACATGTTTTATGGGTTTGCAAAGTTTCATTTCTTTCCAGAAATCTTTTGAACTGTGGATATTTTCAAGAATTTTCTGTACTTTGTCCCTCTTGTAGTCTCTTTCTTCTTTTGTTTTCAGCAGACCTTTATATGATTTTCTTTCCATGTTGTACGAAGTTTTTTTCGTTATTGATGTTTTATTTCTATTGTATCTGCGAAGGGCATGCAAGGCTTTCTTCTTTGCTTGTTTACATTCCTTATCGTACCATTTATCTTCATCACTGTAATTTGATTTGGAATTAATTACATCTTTCCGCATACAAGATGCTGAATCTAATAAAAGCATTTGTAAATGTATTAAGCGCTTCGTCGCAAGATACTTCTATCTGTGCAGTAGCGAGGGTTAGTTTATCTTTGAAGAATGGGCTGTTCAAACGTTCTAGTAACAAATCTTTCTTGTCATTGGCCCAAACATATTTTGTAACATGACAACAATTTTCGTAATCTTCTTTTTCGAACTTGATTTTGTTTTCAGCGTCAAACATAGAGGCATGTGGTTAGATTCTACTCTCTCTTGAATTTCAAGAGAGACACAGTAATCTAGAAAGTCTGGTGACACAAGGACATAGTCATTTGTGCTATTACCTGTTGCTGACAAGTATGTAAATTTATCAGACTTCTCAGGGGAACATAAGCCATTTAAAATAATCAGTTCCAAACAACGCACACATAGATAATAATGTTTTCCCATAATCATTTACACAAATATCTTCAGCATATCGGCATGGAATTATAGCATCGGTTTCATGACTGTTAATATATATTCCGGATCAGTTTCAAACATTTCTGGATTAGGTTGAAGATTTCCTGTCCTGGCATTAAAGTCGCGCACAAATAAGGAGGTTTGCTGTGTCTACTTCAAGAACTAGATTAGCTAGGCACTCTTCAATGGTATTAATATGACATTCTATTTGCACAGTTCTATAGTACGGCGATGAATGAGGAGGACAGTAACAATTTACTAAAACGACATCAGAATTCGTACCAAACACCCTCTTATCAAATCTAACACACACAATATGATCATAATCCATTTCAATTTCTGTAACATAATCAACATAGCATTTTCTAACCAAAATCAGAACCCCGCCACTACACCTACCGTGCGTTGACAGTTTGATGGCAGGAGATGAAAAACAAATATAATCAGGTAAACTGTTTACAACGGAAATCTTTTCGCGTTGAAATGTCTCGACAAAACATAAAACATCGTATTTATTTATATGTTCAATAAAATCTCTTTCTGCAAATTTTCCCATGAAACCCCCAATGTTCCAATAAAGAAAAGATAGCTCGCTTAACTCACAGTAATCTGTAGAGTCACTGGATTCAGTAACCGAATCGTCACGATCTGAAGAGTTTCTTGAGGGCCGGACCGTCACGTCACAACCACACATTCTCAGTTTGTTCTGTATCGACAGTCTGCATTTCAGGGGAGCTGGGTGGGCGGGGCCTCTTGGCAGGGGTGGATGGCCTCGATGAACCCCGTAACGGCCGCTCACCAGGGTTGAGGAGACCAGAGGAGGTCCTTTTGCCAGCTGAATCCGGAGAGGAGCCGCGCTGCCTTGCCCTTTGCCTGTCGTCCTTGCTGGTCCTGGTTTTGTCCTCCCGTCCGGGCCTGCTCCAGTTTCCCCTGGTTCGCAGAGGACCAGAGACGACCGGCTTGCCGGCCTTGAAGTATGCGTACACGCCCTTGTCCCTGTGCTCCTTCACGACGGCGGCTCTCTGGCGTGTGTGTCAGGTCTCCAGCGACTTTCACCCCTTTCTTCTTCAGAGCTTCTCTTCCCGGAGCTGAGGACCGCCATTTTGTCTTTCCAGCGCGCCATTTTTCACGATCATGGGACGTGGGTTTTGACATAGAGGTGTTAGTACGACCTCCCCAAGCGGTGCGCGCCCGAACAACGTTGTCAAGAGTCCATGTTTTGTTTGGGACCGTGTTTTGTAAAATGTTTACTACCTTGTCGGCACACGACTCGTAGCTTTCATCAGGGGATTCTGGAATGTTGAAGAAACGGAGATTATCCCTTCGAGACATTTCTTCCAGTTTGTCCACCTCAGCTTCAACCTTTTCTTAAGTTCTACGACATCTTCTTCTAAGTCGTCGACTGTAGCAGCAAGATCTTCCTGTTTTTCCTTCACTTCTTCACACGAAGTTTCAATCGCCAAAGTTCGTTGCTTCAGATCTGCCACGTCGCACGACAGATTTTGTAATGATGTTCTGACGTAAGAAATCTCTGACATGATGTTTGAAAGTTTATCATTAAATACAGACGTTTGGGAGTCAATGATCAGTTGGATATCTTCCAATGTGAAAGGCAATGGCGGGCTCTGAGTCAAGGTAGAATCTTTTCCGTCTACAACCGCATTGCTCGTATTGCTGTTGCTTGCCATGTCTAATTTGACACCTGTTCACTTTGCTAAGGTAAAAACACAGGTAACCGTGGCCTAGTTCAGAGCTCTCGAGCTTTGCGTCCGACTCCCTCGACGTTCACAGCTGAACTCCGAGAGAGAGAGAGAGAGAGAGAGAGAGAGAGATGTGCAACATGAAGGAGTACAATGGTAATCACCAAGCCTACACTGATCTTAATGTCGAAATGACAGTGCTAGTCTAAACACACGGATGTGTTCTGACGGTGGTGTTGATGACGGTGGTGTTGATGATGGTGGTGTTGATGACGTAAATCTTCTTTGACAACACTGACTTTCAATGTGTTAAGGTTGACAGAACGATTGCCGTTTCAACTGTCGACGACGATTATACTACTACTGTTGCTATATACTACTACTACTACTACCGTCACCACCATCATCACTACTATTTCTACTACTTCTAGAAATGTTAATTATATTGATAATTTGTGTCATTCAAATCTATAAATAGCTTACAAAGACCCTCACACACGTATACGCACATTCATACTTGAGCACACACACACACGCACACGCGCGCGCGCGCGCGAAAAGGATAAAACCTAAATAAATTAATGAGAAAACGAGAATAATACAAATAACATCTGAAAGACATAAACAAAACATAAAGGAAAAATTAACAGGGAAACATTTAACATTTGTAAATAGAATAATAAAATCAGAAATTGTAACAATAAACCAGATTACATCTTAACTGTACTGAGAATTAAAAATCTCTCTCTCTCTCTCTCTCTCTCTCTCTCTCTCTCTCTCTCTCTCTCTCTCTCTCTCTCTCTCTCTCTCTCTCTCTCTCAGAAACCACCAAAAAAAAAAAAAGAAAAAAAAAAAAACCCCCCCCCCACACCACACACACACACACACACACACACACACACACACACACACACACACACACACACACACACAAATCACGCTCCCCATTCTCCCTACTCACGTGTATGCGAGCACGCACATATATTCACTCACTGACAAACTCTCTCTCTCTCTCTCTCTCTCTCGCGCGCGCGCAGCACACACACACACACACACACACACACACACACACACACACACACACACACACAAACCGCCCCCTCTCCTGCACACACTCAAAAACTATCCACACAAAAATGTAGACGTGCGCAGAACATGCACTCACCTATAAACAAACCAAACTCTCTCTCTCTCTCTCTCTCTCTCTCTCTCTCTCTCTCTCTCTCTCTCTCTCTCTCGCGCGCACAACGCGCGCACAACCTATGGAAAAGTTCGTAAATGGAATAATGCAACCTAGTACACGTGAGAGTCGGACAGCTATGTCATGTAACAAATTCTTTGCTCTACGTGTACATCAGACCACTAAAACAAAAAGAAACAAACAAAAAAGAAATCCGTTAGAAATATCTGCCAAGTGGATGAGACTTGATCAGATTTACAGCCAAATTGGCTAGACTCCACCCATTTTCTGGGTTGGGACAAAAAACACTATGCAATGTTAAAGGTAGATTTTTAGACAAAATTTTATCATGAAGACATTGAAAATACGCTTTTGTTATGGAACATTCAAGTAAAAAATTAGATACATTAAGGTTTTGACCACAGACACACAAAGGAGATGGCTTTAAAAACCTGCCTAACCAACCATCCACCCGTATTCTGTGCAATAAATTTCGATTCGGAATAGAACCTGACGGACTTATACAATGACTGCTGGGGGCAGCAAGATCCCATCTGTTCTTCTGAATGGCAGCTTCAAGGTACTGTGTTCTTCTCTGGTCCCAGAGTGCTTTTGTCAGCATATTGTTTATTTCAAGAAGCGAATAAGGAATATCACATAAAACTTATTTAATTTGCACATTGAAGCCTCTTTTGCACAGGTATCAGCTTCATTCCCTCGAAGATTGCAGTGACCGGGTACCCATAATAATGTTATTTTAGAACCTCGCGTCATTAACTGGTGAATTGAAAATAAAATTTCACTGATGAGATCAGGACGACTCGAACATTAATATTGAACAAAGCAACAAATAATGATCGGTATTGAATAAAACTTAATCAACAAAACAACATAGAACGAGAAAGCATACCACTTAGTAAACTAAACAAGAAAAAAAGCAATGCAGTAGGCAACTTAACGAACTAATTAACAAAGAGGAATAAAGTATAAAATTTCATGATTAAAACAACAACAACAACAACAAAAACTGGGCAGAATGTAATCTAAAGCACTGAACATCAAAGAGAAGTCAGTCTACGACAAATGGACTTGGCATCAAACAACCATATGGAATGAAACGTTCCGATCAGAACAGTGCCCCTGCATGTTTTTGACACGGTATACCGCACTCTTAGCTGATTGTTCGAGTTCGCTGACCACTCAGACCACAGCCGTTGAGTTCACCGGTGCTGACGTCAAAGGTAGGATAGTCGACGAGGCGTGAAACGTGTAGAGCGTGCTAGAAGTGCTCTCCCTCTCCCTCGTCCTGCTTACGCCGTCCATCACCAAAGAATTATTTGTAATCAATAGAATCTGATTTTCGTAAGTCTGCTGGTAGACTATTCCTTGCAGTTGTTGGCATCAGTCATTTTTTCATGCATTCACAAAAGTAACAGGTAACATACAGGGTAACAAATTGTGTATACATAAATTACGTGAGGGAAATGTCGTTTAAAATGCGTGATTGAAAACGTCAGTTTCTGGCTGTGCTTTAATTGCAGGCCAGATGGGTAGATTTCGTGAAGCTGGAGGCTGTAAACTCCAAGCGCTTGATGTGAAGCAGGTGGGAGTGTGGGTGGGTGGTCGGGTTGACCAGAGAACCAAAGAGTATGCAATTACTGGTAAGCACAGACAGAAGCGGACAAGAACAGTGGAGAAAAGCCATTGCAGAAACAGACAGCAAGTGCATCCAGCTTCAACTGGTACTAGACCATGTTGGGAACTCACCGAAGGAACAACTCTGTGTTAGACCTCGCGTTCAGTGAAAGTGACCCCCGGCGTTTTGATGGGAGAGATGCCCGTGGTGGGCACGCCCATAGCAATGTTGTTCCATTAGTCAGCTTAAAGTTTAATCAGAGAGAGAGAGAGAGAAAATTAATGACACAGTGCGTCCTTAGCAATTTTGTTCCATCAGTCAGCTTACCAGTTTAATCAGAGAGAGGAATTGTCGAAACATGGGTGTCAATTATGTAAAATTTCATAATGTACTAAGCTTGCCTCATGTGCTCTCTCTCTCTCTCTCTCTCTCTCTCTCTCTCTCTCTCTCTCTCTCTCTCTCTCTCTCTCTCTCTCTCTCTCTCTCTCTCTCCCCCACGTGTAGAGGCTGTAACCGTGCCTTAAAAATGTAGAATAGTATTGTAGCTGTGTTTAATATGTTGATTTCCTCTTTTTCTATCATTTGTTTGGATCTGTTCTTTTTATTTTATATTCTATATGTGTTGTACTGTGTTGACTTTATTTGAATTAAAAAAAAAACGTGGGTGTCAAACAGTGCGTCTGTAATGCGGACAGTCGATATCCCGATCGTTACCCTGGCCTGCACTTCATTTCAAATATCTGACACTCTGTATCTATTGCTTGACCCATAAACTGAGAAAAGGTAAGTCTGTTTGCAAAGGAACGACAGACGTTAGCCTCCCCTGATTTTTTTTTTTTTTTTTTTTTTTTTTTTTGAACAGGTCTAGTACGTTTAACAGACAGTCTGGGAAGTTCTTTCAGCCGTGTGAGCCGATGAACAGGCCCGTCCTCTTGACAGTGTAACTGATCCCCAAAGATCTTGTGTAGTTTGATGCAGAGTCTAAGCATGTGCCTTGTCCAGTGTGTTTCCTTTGACTTTCCGTATTGCTGCTTGTGCCCCTTGAATGAGCGACTACTCGTACCCATGTGTGTCCGTGTTTTGTTTATTTGTGTATAGAGAACCGTTAAAAGATCCAATGCACCGTGGATTGTGAAACTTTCTAGAGATAAGGTGAATCGGTACGAATGCCGTCCCAAAGCAAGTCAGTGTGTCGCGCTGACAGCCCGTCGGATTCGTATTAGGACTAATCACAAATCGTTGTGTTTATCATTGAGTTTCCTCGTGTTAAGGCGTTATAAGAAAAACCTATTTTTAGAAGGAAGACTGCCTATATGGACCGCAGGGCAATTTCCACACTATATCATTTCCTTGGGAGAGAAAAAGTAAAAAGGCCACATATTTGCAGACCTCAATCTGAAACGTATACATTCTGACTGGACGGGTGCCGGCATCGATGCCTTCATAAACATCTGCATTAAGACCCGGTAGATATACCCTGCCGGAACCGTCTTTCGTAATTACACTCTCCAAGACAGGAAACCTGGACCGTTGCCAGAACTAGCGACCATTACTCTCATTGATCGCCTCCGTACAACCGTGCTAAAGGATCTACTCAATCGATTCAAACCACGGGCCGGGCGGAAATGCTGATTGTGGAAAGACAGGTGCCTTCCGCACCAGGAAGAAGCATTTCTAGACGTATCTTCAATCTAAGAATTCTGTGTAAAAACAGACGAACACCAACAAAAGAAAATAGCACGAACGAGATCTGTGTCATAATTATCTTCATAGACTTCAAGAAGATGCTTGTCATAGGATAGAACAAGACGTGTAACGGGTCACTGAAAGAATATTCAACATCACTGCCAGCATCCTCAAGGTCAATGAACACCTAGAGGACAAAGCCACAAGGACAACCCTGCTTCATGGCAGAATGGTCCTGTGGTTTACAGCCACTGGCGGTGTCAGCCAAGGCTTCCTGCTTTCTCCTGCGCTCCCCCAACATTTTTCCTAGAAAGGACAATGACCGATGCACTGAAGAGTGAGAAAGGATCAGTCAGTAGTTGTAATGGGAAAATTGCCAACCCGTGGTCTGCCCGACATCACTTCATGGCCTGGATGGTGAAGGACAAAGGTCTTCTGGTCTCGTGGAATATCTTGACAGAACTGCTCAGACAAATGACATGGAAGTTGGTGCCGAGAAGACAGAAATCATGAGACCAACAACTCACTCCGAGGGCAATGTGAAAGAAACCAAAAGGAAGAGAAGCGGGTGGATGGGGGGGGGGGGGGGGGGGGGGGGGGGGGGGGGGGAGGGGGGGATCTTCGATTATCTGGATGACATGATCGCAGTTGTAGGCTCCAAACCAGAAGTCTTGGCCAGAACAGCGTTGAAGCTACAGCTATACAAAACTGAAGACCACCAGACGTAACGAAAATACGTGCCCCCCTCCTCCTCCTCCCCCCCCCCCCCCCCCCCCCCTCCCTATCAAAGACGAGTTTCATGCGTTTATGGGTTATATTACATTTTCACACATGTGAAGTTGGACATTCACTGCAAATGTCAAATGTTTACTTATTTCGCCCTGTTGGGATATAGAGGAATAGCAAATAAACAAAAAGCATATAAAAAAAATGTCAACATTTGCCTGTGTATGCTGAATATACAAACATACATACGCCCAAATTTTTTAGAAAAAAAAAAAAAAAAGAAACAAAGAGAGAAGAGAGAGAGAGAGAGAGAGAGAGAGAGAGAGAGAGAGAGAGAGAGAGAGAGAGAGAGTTTCAGTTTCTGTTTTTAGTTCCAGTTTTCAGTTTCAGTTTCATCAATGAGGTGTCACTGCGTGCGGACTAGTCCATATATGCTACACCACGTCGCTAAGTTTCGAGAACACACTGCGTACAACTTACAGTCGATGGATGCAAAAAGAGAGAATAACATTTATACAAATTTCGTTTTTTTGTTTTTTTTTTTTTTTTTTTTTTTAGAAATATTGCAACTTTTGGGAGTACTTTTTTCTCTTCCAGACATCACTTTACAAAAGTGAGGAACAGATCTCCTCTTACAACAATAGCAAGTAAATATTCTTTTCGTAACTTACCATAGTTTGGGGCATGCAATACAAAAATGATTTGATCACCAATAATACTCAGTTTACACTCTTTACATAGCTGATCATTTCTCTCACTACCAAATTTTCTTTCCCT
>JADBJO010003625.1:137500-140000 GCA_016801955.1 Conus betulinus | reverse complement strand
CGAATCTTTGAAGGAAAAAATAATGAGGGGGGCGGGGGGTTCAGGGGAGAGGGGAGGGGGGGGGGGGGGGGGGAGTTTCGCAAGCCAGGATTAAATCAGATACCTTAAGATCTTGATTTAACGTTCTCCAGATAGTGCCGTTGTGGAGATAGTCATCACCATGTTTTTACTCTCTATGAACGCCGACGGCAAGGCATGCATGACCCGCATCGATTCCCCACGTCTCTTCACATCGCTGCTCGCATGCCACATCACATGCCACTGATTCGACCGGCTGGTACAAAAAAAAAAAAAAAAAAAAAAAAAAAAAAAAAAAAAAAAAAAAAAAATTCCCCTTTGATCTGCCCGCTAATGAGTCGGCATGGCAAATTTAGAGATCCTATGATAATTATATGAATGTGCCTATGAAGCAGAAACACACACACACACACACACACACACAAACACACACGCGCGCGCGCGCGCGCGCGCGCGCACGCACGCATGCACAAACACACACACACACACACCACCACCACCACCACCACCACCATATCACACCAGAGACTGAGAGAGAGAGAGAGAGAGAGAGAGAGAGAGAGAGAGAGAGAGAGAGAGTTATTTTCCTTGTCTTTGTAGCTGGGGTTGAAGATTTCCTTCCGTTGTTGTTTTAGAGTAACCGTTTGTTTTTCACGTCGATTTTTTTTTTTCGTTCGTTTGTTTGTTTGTTTGTTTTGTTTCAGACACATACAAAAACTCAGAAACCAAACTCAGGTCTGTGTCTGATCATAGATTGGTGTGCAACAAATCATAGCTTCTCAAAAAAAAAAAAAACCCAGTGAGACAGTCTGGTGCCAAGCATCGTCGAACGAACCCAACTGACTCTCTCCTCCTCATCATCACAGTCGCCAAGAAAAGCTCACACAGTAACCAGGCTTGATACAAAGTGTTTTTGTCTGGTGGTCTGACCCAAAACGATTCAGAGCAAGTACCGCGCGCCAGGATCATTAAGGCAATGTACTCCGTCAAGGACCAAGTAGCCACTCTGAAGCATCATTATTACCAGGAGAGAGTGTTATGGAGGTCTCCGCGTGGCACTACCGGCTGAAACAGAAATTACAGCAATTCACGCCTTGTACGACTTCAGGCTGGGAAAGTCAGTGAGTGGACTCGTCCTAGTATGGTTCGGCTGCTGGCATCAGGATTTGCCTGGCCTCCATCTCTGCCGTTCACAGAGTGATTGTCTTTGGTGGGAACGGTGCCACGACTTTTCAAGGCGTCTCCATCCTTGATGTGCTAGTCTAGTCTGCCATGATGAAGAAAGTGACGTCACCTACACACATCGTGTCATGGTGAATGCTCAGTGTTGACCCCACTCTATGAGGAGAACGGTATTCAGAGGAATAACTTTGATAATGTCAATACTGTCTTATATGGTCCATATGTTGCTGAAATTGCCATGGTTATTTCGCAGTCACAGGTTGCATGCATTTTTTTTTTTATAAAGATCAACAATTTTGTGTACCGCTAGGGTATTTCACTCATGTCAATATGCATATATCGGATGTGGGTTTGAAAGTACTAATGTGGATGACAAGTTAAGTGTGGAGGTTTTGTTGTTGTTGTTTGTTGTTTGTTGTTGTTGTTTTTCTTTGGGTTTTTTTTTTTTTTTTTTAATATCAAAGTGTCTAATATCATCTGGCGATGAAAAGACATTAAATAAACCTCTGAACTGAACTGTCATGATGAAGAAAGTGGTGATGAACACAATATTACTGTCATGATGAAGGAAGTGGTGTTATCTACACAATATTACTGTCATGATGAAGGAAGTAGTGTTGTCACCTACACACTATTACTGTCATGATGAAGAAGTGGTGACGTCACCTACACACTATTACTGTCATGATGAAGTGGTGACGACACACTATTACTGTCATGATGAAGAAAGTGGTGACGTCACCTACACACTATTACTGTCATGATGAAGAAAGTGATGTCACCTACACATGTTACTGTTGCTGTTTTTCACTGTGATTGCCTCAAGGCCGTATTTGCCAGCTCTGTCCACAGGTCTGTAGATCCGATCCTGGAGTTCTTCAATGCTGCTGTCGACCCATGTTGATGTCGACTGCAAACTGAAGTATTTTTGTGGGATCTGCCTCCAATAGGGGTGACAAATCGAAATCCACTCCACTCTGGTCGCCCTTTTTTTTTTTTTTTTTTTTAAGAGACTGAACAGGATTGGGGGACAGAAACTTCCTTGGTGCACACTAACACTCAAAATATTCACCCATAATTTTTTTTTTTTTTTTTTTTAATACTACGCTGGTTGAAGGAGTTGGACGACCCATGATTAACGTGGAACGATACTTTGTTTTTTATCACGGTATTGAAATACGTAACCAGTAGTCAGACTAGGGGAACTGAAGCTGATATCACCATCAGAACAGTGCGTTGAGGGTCACGAGACCCGAAATTAGTTTTCCTTTGTTTCAGTATTTTCACTAGGCACGAGAGT
>JADBJO010003625.1:120000-125000 GCA_016801955.1 Conus betulinus | reverse complement strand
TGTTTTCCGTTCACAACGTGCGGTCTGTACAAAAGCTGATTCGGTGGCTTAGCAGCGAGTTCATGATCACACAGTTCGGATCCCGGCGTTGCCCCAAGATTAAAAACGGGCATTTTTTGTTGTTGTCCGTCATTTAACCTGCTGCCGTCCTGGTGGTGCAGTGTGGCGTTAGATGGTCCCTCTCTCGCCACTCTCCTCGGAAGACTACAGGTTCATCAGAACAAATTTCTTTGTGGAAAATTCGCGCTACTCTTCTCAGGGAGGGCGTGTCGCCATTGTATATCGCCACCCACAACTTTTGTTTCTGTTAGTGTTATGTCGTGGTCCACATTTCCACGTGGCTTTTCATCAGATTTTGCCAGGGACCAGTCCTGCACTGCAGCAAATGCGAGGTGCACAATGCACGCGGGATCTTGAGTTCATCCCATGTGTGTAATCATCCTTGCAGTCAAGAGTCGAGTCCTTGGGGCGTGTCGCGGTACAAAAGGTCACCCCGGTGTACGTTCCGTAAACAGCTCCCGCCCAATTCACTCCCCGGCGGGAATAATTTCAGACACCCCCCCCCCCCCCCCCCCCCCCCCCCCCACTTCGTTCCTAAATCGCCCGCCTCCTTCAAAATTCTCGAGGTGTCCCCCTTTCTCAAAGTTCCCTTCAGAAAACACACATATGCTCCACTGTGGGGCCTTCATTGGAAACATTGCGCTCCGGATTCTGCGGCCGTTTGAATACAGTAGCTGTTTACCATTCAGATATAATCTGCTGAGCATCTCCACCCCACCCACCCCTCTCTTAGCACCCCCTCCCCCCCCCCCATTTCCTTTCTCTTCACTCCGTGCGTGCACTTTCTGCCTGTCATCCTCCCTTTCCACAACTCGTGTTGTATGTGTTCCTTCAAATGTGAGTCTGGAAGGCCTACGGTCAAGGGAGCATAACCTCACACAAAGGGCCTGAGCGCTATAGACAACAAGAATGCCGCATCGACCGATTAGCAGTACGCCCTCGCCTAGCGCAAACGGTCGAACTGTGTCAAGGAGGCTGAAGTGGTCAGGTGACAGATGGCACCTAAGGTGGTTAGGGCCCCTTCAGAGTTTGAACTTTCCCGATAACGAAAGGGAAGAAAATGTGTCCACTACGACCTCGGAATATCAACCGAGTGCTAAAGAGGCAGTCAGCTGAAGTTGCTCTGTAAACTGACCTTGAAGAATAGGAGTTTTGGGCTTGTTCAGATGGTACTGCTGTGGGCCACTGTGTTGATGCTTTGTCAGGCTGGTTGAATGCGTGTGGACATCATTGTCGTAGCTTCTATAGAATAACTACGGTGTGAAAGTGGCTCCCCAAAGTCGGCGGGAATTTCCGATGTCCATTTGGTGCAAAGTGGTTGTTTGGTAATCAGTTAGGTAGGGATGTGTGTAAATGCTGATATGTGGAAGAATGTAGCGAAAGGGAATTCAGAGTGCATGTGAACAAGTGGTACAGAAGCAAATTGACAAAAAGGCATGACCCAAAGGGAATCCTTCGTGTCCATCCCTATATAAAGTCAGTTGAGAACACCATGTGAGAGGAGGAGAAGGACATCACGGTAGAGAGAAGAACAGAGGAAGAACAGAGAGAGAGAGAGAGAGAGGTAGAGAGAGAGAGAGAGAGAGAGAGAGAGAGAGAGAGAGAGAGACAGACAGACAGACAGACAGACAGACAGACAGAGAGACAGAGAGACAGACAGACAGACAGAGACAGACAGAGAGAGAGTGTGAGCAGGACAGAGTAGGGTTGCAAGAAACGTGGTCTGGGCGAGAGAAGTGACAGCAAAGTCTTAGGCGTAAAATACAAGCCGAGAAAGAAAGACTGAGTTTGAAACCTACAGGTGGGTGAAGAAGAGAAAAAAAAAAGAAAGAGAGAAAGTTCTACGTCGAGTTCCTACAGACGACCAGGGGACCCCAGTCCTGGAACCTGGTGCCAGACAGCCAAGGGCATCACCATCACCCAGTGTACTGTGCAAGTGTGTGTGTGTGTGTGTGTGTGTGTGTGTGTGTGTGTGTGTGTGTGTGTGTGTGTGTGTGTGTGTGTGTGGAAACCTAGCCAGTTAAGAAACCTATATGAGTATACAACCCAGAACTAGGAAGTATTGATATTTCATGTTTTGATTATCCTCTTTCGTGTAATTAGATTTTTTCATGTGTAATTATAAGTAACGTAGAAACGACATTTCTTGTTCTCAGTCGTGTCAGAAGAGAAGCGAATGCGTGACATCCCATTCCCAGAGAGAGGTGAATGTTTGGTGGGCGCATGAGTGTGCATATACGTGTACGAGTGCAGAGATTACCTTGGTGTGTCAAGCCTGACTAATAACACATCAACTTAGTGCACTTAACCAATACCAGCACGATTTCCCCCCCCCCCCCCCCCCCCCCCCCCCCCCCCCCCCGTCCTGGACACCTACTGGGTTGACACCTACTACGCCGTCCGCTGACGACAATGGTTGCTGACCTTGCGGAAGGCGTCACTATGTCTGTCCACCGACAGTTCCCATGAACTAACTGATACCAATGATTTCCACACGGACATGCCGCGGGCATAGACGTGGAGAGGAAATATGAAACTGAGGTCGCCCTGACAGAAGGGCATGAAAGGCCATAGAATCTGAGCGCGTTTTTTTTTTTCTTCAATGCTGATCGATGAGAATCGGGATGCTGGAATTGATGGAATGAAGTTTCAGTTTGGTCTGGAGGTTACCTGACGTGACTCTACGCCGCTTATTTTCATAAAATGTATCGCGGCATCAACCAGGCCCAGGAGATACAGATACCTGCAGTGTCGGTCAGGAAATTTGAGGAACACTCTCAATGCATTCAGTGAGGGGGGAAGAAACTTGACCCTGGGATTCCTGTCTTCCCACCTGAACAAACAGCAAACTCAAATGTAAATTGTAGCCTGTCATGGTTTACTTTGATTAATGTAGACTCAAATCAGGAACATGTCGTCAGCATTAAAAGGAAATCAAAAAACATTACTAACTTACCGCACATACACACGCTTAAGCTTGCGCAAATGGAAACTCAAGTCAAGCCGGTCTTAGACGAAAGCAGAAACAGATCCGATCAGATGAATATCAACGTCCGATTCAACAGATGACTGTGCATATGTAAAACAAAAAAAAAAATCATAACCACAATTAGTCAAGGCCGTTGTTTCACCCTTAATGCCATTTGCGCGTTCACATGAAATCACATGGAGATCTCTGACATCCAGAAATACCGGCTGCGTGCCCACAAGGCCACGGCCTAAAAAAATGCACTCTTACGCTGGCATTCACTGGCACCAACATGTATATCCGGTTGGCAGGTCTTCAGGACCCTGTCCAGAGCCCCGTGTTGTTGATTTGATGGATACCAGGCATCCATTGCTATGGTCTGCTATTTCTGCTAAACGTCGCCTCTCCTACCAACAGCTCTGAGAGACAGGCACTGGCCCCACCATTGGCTGAGCCGATACATGAAGGAACGGTGGAGATGGGGAGTAAGGGTAAGCTATTTCTGGATAATACTGGCCTTTGCTATGCTGAAAAATCACGCTAACTAGAGAGGAATGGCTTAAAATGGGAGATTGGGAAAAAGGGGGGGGGGGGGGCTGGAGGAGAGGGGGGGGAGGAAAAGGGAAAGAGGGGGTGAGAAAGATAGGGGGAAGAGAGACAGACAGACAGGGCAGGCAGGCAGGCAGACAGACAGGTAGGCAGACAGACAGACAGAGACAGACAGACAGAGGGGGAGGAGGGAGAGAAAGAGTCAACATTTACGTCAACCCATCACAGAGAGAGAGAGAGAGAGAGAGAGAGAGAGAGAGAGAGAGAGAGACAGACAGACAGACAGACAGACAGACAGACAGACAGACAGAGACAGACAGAGATAGTGAGACAGGGAGAGAGAGAGAGACAAAGACAGAGACAGAGAGAGACAGAGAGAGAAACAGAGACAGACAGACAGACAGAGAGAGACACACACATAGAGAGAGACAGAGAAAGAGAGAGAGAGACACACACACACACACACACACACACACACACACACACACACACACACACAGACACAGAGAGAGAGAGAGAGAGAGAGAGAGAGAGAGAGAGAGAGAGAGAGTCAACAATTACTTCAACCATAGTTGCTGCACATTTGAATCTGCTTGTCAGCGTGTGTGTTTTCTTTTTTTCCATCCCCCATCTCTTAAAGCCAACGTCAGGCAGAGCAGTCAGCTGAAAGTTGACATGAAGCAGTTTGTTTGCTTCACGTCAAGGCTGGACAAATGATCAACGTCAAGCAGGTACAGCTTGACTAAGGTTGACAGAACTGTGCATTATACACGTTACTAGTTTTAGGGCGGTATTTGGGTTTGTTTAAATTTGTTTTGGGTTCGGTTTGGTTCGTTTTGTTTCGATTTGTTTCGTTCCGTTTCGTTTCGTCTGCAAAGTTAACATGGCTCTGTTGATGTTAGTTCGCTGACCCACAAAATGAAGAGGGTCTAACCGTAGTGTTTCTCCGTTCAGCTGCTGACCCTTCAAGTGTTTTGACCTTCAACGAACCCTGCAGTAATCTCCAAGCAGGATTTCACAACGCAGAAATCTGACGAAACATTCATCAACTGCACCGGTGTCCGTGCGTTATGCGGAATGCACGACCAATGTCATAACAGTTGTAATATTTTTTTCATTAGGACTGTTGATTTCATCGGCTGTTTTTGATCAATACCTACTGAATCTGATGCAATATTGAGAATTAAATCTGTACGGTTGATGGGTAATGAATTATAGCATTCTTTACAGCTTTCGATAATAGACTGTATCTTTTTTTTTTAACCATTCATGCGTATTTTTCTGTCCACTTGGATACAGAAAACTCATATTTTCAGCAGAAATGTAACAATTCGTTGTGTTTTTCAATCATGCTTAATGCACAAGAGGTGTATCGTATGTTAGTTGTTTTTTTTTCCTTGGGACAGGGGGGGGGGGGGGGGGG
>JADBJO010003625.1:110000-115000 GCA_016801955.1 Conus betulinus | reverse complement strand
GTACGACCTATTACAAAATTGAATAGATTTTTGCGTTGATCCCCTTGAAATGAACATTTTGTTTACTCAATGAAATTGTCATTGTCATTGTCATTGTCATTCTCTCTCTCTCTCTCTCTCTCTCTCTCTCTCTCTCTCTCTCTCTCTCCTTCCTTCCTCCTCCTCCTCCTCCTCCTCCTCCTCCTCCTCCTCCCCCCCCCGACAATACAGACAAAAAGAACATTCTATTTACTCAGTAAAATTGTCCTTGTCATTCTCTCTCTCTCTCTCTCTCTCTCTCTCTCTCTCTCTCTCTCTCTCTCTCTCTCTCCCGACAATACAGACAAACAGATTACAGGACAAAACACCTTTCCTCCCTAATCTATATGTGTGGTGTGTGTGTGTGTGGGGGGGGGGGGGGGGGGGTGCGTGTGTGTATGCGTGTGTGCGTAAGTGCATGCGTGCATGAGTGTGTATATGTGTGTGTGTGTGTGCACGCGCGCGCGCGCGCGAGTTAGTTAGTCTATGTGTGTGTGTGTGAGTGTGTGTGCGCGCGCGTGCGAGTGTTGTACGTGTGTGTGTGTGTGTGTGTGTGTGTGTGTGTGTGTGTGTGTGTGTGTGTGTGTGTGTGTGTGTGTGTGTGTGTGTGTGTGTGTGTGTGTGTGTGTGTGTGTGTGTGTGTGTGGTGTGTGTGTGTGTGTGTGTGTGTGTGTGTGTGTGTGTGTGCGTGCGTGCGTGCGTGCGTATGCATATCTTTGTGTCTGGCAATTAACCTACGTCTCTGTCAGCGTCTGGCAGCCCCATCCGTCGTCAGCCACCTGACACAACAAAGCAACGCACCCTGGAGAGAAGAGGAGGCCGGAGGAGGAGAATAACACGACCGGTAACTCTCCCTACCAATCAGAACGTCTTACTCTTTGGGGAGAGTTCGGGGGGGAAGGGGGGGGGGGGGGGGGTGTGTGTGAATCACGGCTGAAAATATTTAGAGGAAATTTCCCTGTCGATATTCTAAGTCTTCACTGAAGGAATGAAGGAGAGCGTGCGTGTGAAAGAAGCTGAATTAGGAGAGGAGATTTGAAATTTCGTCTGTGTTTTCCCCCCACGTCTTTCTCTTCCGTTCCTTGATTTCTGTAAACTTCTCTGCGATTGGTAGAAAGGCCCTATCGGTATTTACCGGCTGGGCCCTGTTAACTGGCAAAAACTGCTCACTGAGGGACCGTTTGACAGGCAAATGGCATATGAGTAGTGATTTGGTAATTGCGTTTTTTTTTCACTAATTGGAACGGCAGAGCCATGACAAATCCAAAAGTGCATTTTTTTAATCACGAAAAATCTATGAAATTATTCTTAATTTTACAACTTCAAGCAAACGGAAAAAAAAAACAGACCCAGCCACCGTGTTCCGTGTTGTGACCAGCAGTTGCCTGGTTGAAAGTTCAATCCCCGTCAGAACTGTTCTACCAGTCGCTGTTGGGGAAGTCTGTAAGAGATGTCATCTGTGTCATAGCCGCGTTCAGTGAGAGTGACCCCGCCTTTTTCAAGGGACAGATGCCGTTGATAGTAGACCCGCCCACAGCATCTGTTTCCCCCATCAGTCAGTTCACCAGGTCAGAGAAAGAAAATGCCAAAACTTGGGCGTGGGATGGGTGTGGCAATGACCCCTGTAATACAGACAACGTCCTGGTCGTTATTCTGGCACGCGTTAAAATCACATACTTGACCACCTGCAATTACTTGTTTGACCAATGAACTTAGAAAAGATAACTCTATTAGCAATGGAAAGACAGCTATTATCTTCTCTTGATTTTTTTTTTCAGCAACAACTCTATCAACATTCTGGAATGTGGGAGCCTCCGGCAGGTCTGCAGCATTCCAGAGTTGTTCGGTGTCCTTTGGGCTCTGAAGAAAAGACGAGAAATCTGACACAATCCGGCGCAACATAATTCCTCGTTCTTTATTTTCGTTGTCTTGAGTGTTGTTTATCTTGTCTGAAGAAGACCTAAGAGGTTGAAACGCAATTAGTTTGTCTTTGTTATCTGGCGGGCACCACACACACATGCGTATATGCATACACGCACATCTTACACACACAAAACGCTCCCACACACGCAAGGGCCCATGCCCACACACCTATACACACACATGCGTACACTCACCACATACGGATACGATGATAATGGCACAACCAATGTTAGGTTGGTGGTACTCAAGGTCTGACCAGCGCGTTGGGCTAATGCGTAGGTCAGACATCTGCCGAATCGTAGCCACGAGACCTTCTTCTTAAAGTCTCTCATCTTAGTCAATAATTCATTTATCCATCAGCTTTCAACCATGCGCAGTGTGGTCTCAAAACTTAGCGGATGTGGTGTAGCGTAGACGGACTAGTCCGCACGCAGTGACTTGATGAAACTGAAACTGAAACAATCTGGCGGAGTTAGCTCAAGTATCTTTGATATTTCTCACACAGATCTAGTTGCAAAGTGAAACGACTGCAGGCGGAAGTCTCTAAACAAATCTTAAATGAATGTTAGCGAACCGCCCAGAGAAACGTGGACAAACGAGTCGCAAGACAAAACACGACGCGTTTCGACCTCTTGGGTCTTCTTCAGGCAAGACACAAACAAAGAGGACAATGAAAAATGAACGCATTTTTCACTTGGCTTCGATCTCTTCAGCGCAAGGCAGGCAGGCGTTGAATCATTTTCGTTATCCTATTTGTTTGTGTCTTGCCTGAAGAAGACCTACGAGGTCGAAACGCGTCGTGTTTTGTCTCGCGACTCGTTTGACCACGTTTCTCTTGGCGGTTCGCTAACATTTAGTTCAGATTTCTCACGCAGCCAAGCTTCACACACAGATGTGACGTGCGAGAGCGTTGCTCCAATTCCCCTGTGGCCATCGCAGCTGACATCTCTTCTTACGTCACGTTTTCTCACCCGTCCACGTTTTCTCACCTGACGACAAAACGTGACGGGTGTGTCGTCACGTTTTGTCACTCGTCACGTTTTCTTACTCACCGGAGTGACGAAATGGGTGATGTCATATTCATCAAACGACACATTCTCAACAACAACAACAAAAATCAAAATTCTCTCTCTCCTCTCTCTCTCTCTCCTCTCTCTCTCTCTCTCTCTCTCTCTCTCTCTCTCTCTCTCTCGCTGTCTCTCTTTCTTTCAGTCTCTCTTTTTTCTCTTCTCTCTCTCACTTGTTGAATTCGATGTGATTCTGTGTTTTGAATGTGGCGTATGTTTAGAGTGAGCGCTGCGCGACGCCGGTGTGTGTGTATCTGTGTATTTTGTGCGTTATGTATGGGGGGGGGGGGGGGGGAGAGAGAGGGAGAGAGGAGGGGGGGGATTGGAGGGGGGGTCTGTACCAATAAAAGGGGGGGGGGGGGGGGGGGGGGGGGGGGGGGGGGGGGGAGAGGGAAGGGGGGGGGGGGGGGAGGGGGGATAAGGGGGGGGTGTGGGGGGGGGCGGGGACCCCAGGCCTTTGGGGGGACGTGACATAAGGGGTTGTCATAGCGTGTTCAAAATTGTTTATCATTCCGACAGACGAAAATAGAATCGCAGTTTCGTCCGTTGTGGCCCCGATTTTCAATCTTTTGTCGGATCGGACCAAACGGCCGGCTGATAGGTAAGCGTGTCCTTTTCGTCCGACAACTGTTTACCCTTCCGAAATCCAGTTGTCTCCTTTTTTCCCCGACATTTTTTTGCAAAAGAAGAAGTGGTTTTGGAGAGGATCGGGAGAGTGGGGAGCGAGTAGGAGAGCGAGATTTGAGAGAGAGAGAGAGGAGAGAAGAGAGAGACAAGATCCAGAGTAGTGAGGAGAGCACCCAAGGAGTGAGGTGACGGTGGCAAAACGTAGAGAGAGAAAAGTGAGAGGAGAGACGAGAGAGACGAGACGGTGGATGAGAGAACACAATGGTGAGAAACCACCTTGTTGAGAAACGTCGAAGAATGGTTAAAGAATCGTGTAGTGTTTCTCAAACAAACTTGATCAAACATGACGGCAGCATCTCTTCCCCCCCTCGAAGCTGTTTCACGTATCGGTGTACTGAAAACTGTTATCAGGCAGACGGGAAAATCGTGTCATTTTGGCCCGACTTACGTTTGCTGCCGGATCATGCGCGGCGTGTAGTATCGTCCTTTCCATCCACAACTGCGTTCATCATTTACAATACTTTTACCATAAGAAGGCCCATATCGAGTGCAAAGAGAGAGAGATAGAAAGAGACGGATACAGAGCGAGAACTGTCATGGAGTGGACAATTGACGGTGTTGCCCCGTCCTCGGTGGTTATCCTGTTGATATTTATAAGTAATCATTTCATGAGGCCCGCTACGTATGTGGATCTCACGGTGGAGAAAGATGGGGCACAGAGCAGGGAGAGGATGATGGTTGATGAGGGGGGACGGTCATGTCTGGGTGTGCGGACCCGTGTCCGTGGGTAGGGGAAGATCATCTTCATCCCCCTCCTCACTAAAGTGCGAAAGAAAAAGCCTTTTTGGTACTATGAAGCGCAAAAACCAAAGCACGTGGAAGCGACTCGTGGTGTCTGGGATTTGATCACATGACGATGAAGAAGGTGTGGGGTAGGAAGAAGAAGAGGAGAGAAGAATAAAGGGGAAGAAACTGGGTGACCGTGAGAACGGATTAGGGTATCGGATGAGTGAGGTAAGATCTCTGATGAAAAACAGACGAATGAAAAAAAAGAAAAATAATTGGGTCTCAGAAAAAAAAAATCCCTTAAAATGAGAAAACGGGAAACATGAGAGAAATTGATGCAGATAAACAAAAACCAAATGACTACCGACGAACCGAAAGACTGAAAGTCGTCTACCATCACCACACGTTTCGACGACGCGGCTGACGAACTAACACTGAATAAGAAGAACGGGGAGAATAACTGTGGAAGGTGAAAAACAAAGTTCACTCGGATCGTACGGATGAAAAAAAGATCTTTTCTCTCTCTTCTCAAGTACTCTACAGAATTCAAAAGTGATTTTCAAATCTGTTTACAATCCA
>JADBJO010003625.1:90000-92500 GCA_016801955.1 Conus betulinus | reverse complement strand
CACACCCCGCATCTGTCCACACCTCTCATCTGTCCACACCCCCCGCATCTGTCCACACCTGCTTCTGTCCACACCCCGCATCTGTCCACACCCGCATCTGTCCACACCCCGCATCTGTCCACACCCTACTTCTGTCCACACCCTGCTTCTGTCCACATTCTGCTTCTGTCCACCAGCAGCGGAAAAAAAAATGGGAGTACCTGATTCTGGTCAGGAAATAAGTAGAGGCGACGGAAGGAGAGGGGGTAGTCTCCGCTTTTCATCATGCCGTGCCTAGACACAAGAAGCTCGTGCCATACCTCACTGTCCCTGCGGCTTATAAGACTTTGGGACCCTACACTTCCACCGACCATGGAGGCTACATCGGGATTAACACAAAGTTCAAACAGACCTATGTACACACTAGCACTGACGTTCAAAACTAAGTCAAGTCATCAATGAAAGCCCGGGGGCCGAATAGCCCAGTGGTAGAGCGCCGGACTCGTAATCTTGGTGATCCTGAGGGTGGGGGTTCGAATCTCCGCCGGGCCGTTTCGGTACAGGGGGATTTTCCCCTCGGAGTTAACATTGGTTCTGACTCCATTTCCATACAGTCCTTCGAGTGAGACTATAAACCGAGGTTCCGTGTGTGAACGCACGCATAACATCTTGCACACACATGAAATCCCATCACCAACTTTCGGAAGAAAGGGCCAGTTTGGCCGTAGGTATAGATGACACGTTACACATAGCATGAACTTTCCCCGAAGATGGAGTATAGCTGCCTTAATGTCGGGATAAAAAATGGTCTTACACACAAAATACCACTCCCTTTGTAGGGTAAGTGGGATTAATCCTTGCCTGTCTATACAGGGAGTGTCCGCAGGTGTATCAGCCTGCGTACGCAGAGAGAAAGAAAGAAAATCAATGAAAGCCCAAAGTGTATGAATCATCGCATGCTGAAAATGCCAGTCCGAGGCTATAACTACTGAAGGTGCAAGACAA
This sequence comes from Conus betulinus, assembly GCA_016801955.1. Lineage (NCBI taxonomy): Eukaryota > Metazoa > Mollusca > Gastropoda > Neogastropoda > Conidae > Conus > Conus betulinus. The sequence goes on along the minus strand of JADBJO010003625.1, from coordinate 91,516 downwards.
GAGATTAAAAGTATGATAGTCAGAAAGAGTCGTCGTTGTTCTTACCTTCAGCCTGTAGAGAAACCATAATCTCGTTTGTCTTGAAAACGAAGCGGATTAAAAACCGAAAGTGGGAAACCAGACGCTCAGCTCTTTAAACTTTCTCTGGTGTGTTTCAGTTCTGCTTCTCTTGCTTTTTCTATCAACGGAGGTCACGAGGAACACTGAAGTCCCGTGGTCAAACAGTTCAACGCTTGCCTGCAGAAATGACGGATTGTGCGTTTGAACCGCTCCCGGGTTCGGATTTTCACGGCTTGAAACTCCTCCCTGCCCGTGCTAACGTTACGGAAAGGAAATTATTAGCCCCCTACGAGTGTAATTTGGGGGGGGGGGGGGGTGCATTTTGTTTGGTAGTTTTGCATAATTCATCTCCATCAAGGACATATATCTCTACCTTTTATAGCTATAGCCCAGCTTCTTCAAAAATATGTTTAGGCTAGGTTTTTTTAACCTCTTATAGTTTACTACCTCTTCAGTCATTAAGCTATGTAACCCTTGTATGTCAAGCTAAATGGCTGGCTGAATTCCGTCAATGGAGGTCATTGGTCTTCATCATTAGAACCATTCGCCCGCTGCCCTAGTTTTATGGATTAGCTTAGTTCGATGGCAATAATCTTCATAGCTTCACTCACAACCCAATGACCTTAGATCTTAAAGACGTCATGACAGTTCCTGTCCCCAATCCCGCAGGTAAATAGACCCGCTCCGGGGAGAGAAAAGAAGTCAGGGAAGATAACTCCTGCCTTTCCATTGCAAGCAGAGTGACCTTTTTTTCCCAATTTCTGGGTCAAGCAAACAGACCTCCAGAATCATGTGTTTGATTTGAGGGAACACCAGTAGAATAACGCTCGTAACATCGACTTGTCTGCATTGCAGGTGCAGGTGCCCCGGGCACATCGTTCCACGACCAGTGTTTTTGTTGTTGTTGGTTTTTTTTCACGTGTTTTCTCTCGCTGAGTGAACTGCTAAGCTGACTGGTGGGAGGAGAAAAATTGCTTTGGGCGTGCCTGCCTGCGGCATCTGTCCCATTTAAAAAAGGGAGGAGTCACTCTCGCTGAACGCGAGCTCTGTCACAGATTACCGGCCTTGCAGATTTCCCAACATCTTTTTATTCTGACGGCTCGCAGAACAAACCGCAAGAAAGTGGACAACATTCGTCGAACCGCGTAAGTCCAACACGTATCAATGTTAATGAATAACTGTGACAGGGGTGGAAAAAGAAGATGAAAGAAATAGTGACCAATCAAGATTTTGTTCCCCGTTTAAAATCTCCTATACCTTTGACAGAAACCACACAGACGTTTTCTTCAGGGAATAGAGGTCAGAAAGGAAATCTTTTCTAATCATGTTTAGTTACTATTTTTCTGAATGGTGGAAGGAACCGAAGGAATTTTACTCCTCAACTTATATTTGCAACAGGGTTCATTCTTGCTGCAAGCCGAATCGCCATGGCAGCTGTTCATGAGAATGTAATAAT
>JADBJO010003625.1:77500-80000 GCA_016801955.1 Conus betulinus | reverse complement strand
TCCACTGATGTTTGCTGTCTCAGAGCTTCGTGCAACGGGCAATCCTGCAGTAGATGTTGCTGTTGTCATGCTGCCCGGTCTGGCATGGGCACTGGTCTGACTGACCGATCCTGAACTTGGTCAAGAGGTGATAGTTCAGGCGGTTTGTGGCCTGTCCGCAGCCTGAAGATGGCCACCTGCTCTGATCTTGTTAGCAGGTGGTACGGGTCATGTCTATTGAAATATGGATGGTCCTGCAACCACTTGCTCTGCTGTCTGGCTTTTGACGATTAAACTGAAGTCAATACGAGGCTGTTACTGAGTGAAAAAAATGCCAGCGGTCAGACGCAAGCTGTAAAACGGTGTGCTTTGATACTGACAGGGATATCTGTCCCACAGATGGAGGTATTCAAACCTTGCGGACACGTGCGTACCGTTATCAATCACTGTCATACCGGGTTGATGGGTCGACCTCTCGTCTCACCTGCATGCGTTCGACAGAACTTAGTTTTTCGATCAGTTGAGTTTGTGTCATTGGACGCCCGTCAATACTTCGGTATCAATTCATAAAAACTCTCTAAGTGATTGAATATATGATTGAATTCGGTGTCAGTGCTAAACAATGGCCATTTCAGAAAAGAAATAAGCCCTATGCTGGTAATCAAGTCTTGATCCTGCAGAGCGAATCTGATTGGACAATCACAATCAATACTGATAGAGACAGATGACCCGAAATGTTGTAATCTGCTACCTTTCCCTTCTCACTCTCTCAAAACAGGTCCGACTAATGCCAACATCAGAATGGACCAACCTGTCAAGTACCAAAATTTGCTACACGAGGGGAAGAGGTTGGGGGGAGGGGGGGGGGTGGGGGGATGTTCGGTCAAGTCCGACCAATCCTTAAGCCAGAGCGGTTAAACGCACTAAGCAACGAAACCTGCTGCTAGTTCAGGCGCCATCTGGACAAGTCTGACCAATCCTTGGGCCACAGTGGCTCAGCACGCCCAAAACCCAAAACTTGTTACGTGCAAACAGCTGTTTAGACAGGTTTGCCACATCCTTGAGCCCGAGTGGCTGAACTTGTCAAATCCAACAGCTTGCTGTGTGCATTGGGGCTAGCCATTCGGACAGGTCCGATGAATGCTTGGGCTGCCCTGCCTTAACCCGTCAAGCCTCCAAACCTGCCTCGTGTGTGCGCACCATTTTGACAAGTCCGACCAACTCTTGAGCCAGAGTGGCTTAACCCGGCAGCCCGGAAACTTGCTAGATGTGGCGGCTATATGTTTCGACAAGTCTGACCAAGTCTCGTAGCAAAAAAAATGCTCAGCCCATCAAGCCTCGATATGTGCCACGTGTGGGTGCACTATTGTTTCTACAAGTCCCACAGGTGGGTGCTCTTTTGACCGGGTGTGACGAAAAGTTTTAACTCTCCGAATAGTTTAACTCCCAGGGAGTTAAACTGTTCATATGTAAATTTTAACTCCCTGGGAGTTAAACTAGAATGACTCCCACCCTGTGCCAAAATAACTCCACTCAATAAAACTTCAAAACGTTCTAAAAATCTTTTTTGTACAAGTCTCAACTAATTCTTGAAACATTAAGGGGGAAGTCATTTTGTACACATATCAGACTTATCTCCCACCCTGTAACAGAATGACCCCCCTGGGAGTTAGTCTGTACTATATCCAGATTAACTCCCGGGAGTTAATCCAGGCGTGTAAAAGTTAAACTCCCTGCCCACTAAGGGAAGTCAGTTTTTCACAGTTTAGAATAACTCCCCTGGGCGTTAATGTGTGCACGTGTTTTCTGACTCCCAATGAGTTACTTTAACAGAGGGGGAGTTAATCTGATCATGATTAAGATGACTCCCCACCCACCTATTCTCAAATGTCTTTCGGTAAGAGAATGGAGAAGGGGATTTATCATCATCACCATTATAGGGAAAGGAAATATCCGTGTACATATTCGTTTGCTCACCTATGTATGTTCTTGATATTTTACGATGCCTTTTTGTATATAATCTGTATGTAAAGTCTGTATATACATGAATTAATGGTTTGATGCCTTTAGTAGAAATACTGTACCTTCAGTCTTTGGCGTTCTCTCTCTCTCTCTCTCTCTCTCTCTCTCTCTCTCTCTCTCTCTCTCATGGAATCTATGCGCCTATCAAACAGTCACCCATAAGTGTAGGCCATCACACTCAAAATGGTATAGAAATGGAAAGTTTTCAATTTTTCATTGTGTCATGCTGCCAAATTAGGGAGTGAGGGGGAGGGGGGGGGGGGGGGGGGGGGGGGGGGGGGTTGAGAGGGTAAGGAAGGTGGGGAATGAATGACGAGTAGTCGCGACGTGACGTAAAAATTGTTTGTATTGACTCGCTACATCTGGGAGAGAAGGAAGGAGAAAAAACGGCTGCATAGATTAGAAATTTGTGTGTGAGACACATGGGATAGAGAAGGGGGGGGGGGGGGGGGGGGCTGTTTCTGTACAATTTGTACAAGAGGGTGGCTGCTTGGGACCG
>JADBJO010003625.1:30000-40000 GCA_016801955.1 Conus betulinus | reverse complement strand
AAACTCATGTTCCTTTGTTTTCATTAATGTAATATACTTTTATAACTAAAGCGGGTTCTTGTTTTGCCCTGAACTATTTTGCATGAGAGAGAGAGAGAGAGAGAGAGAGAGAGAGAGAGAGAGAGAGAGAGAGAGAGAGAGAGAGAGAGAGCGTCACGCAGCAGCCAGAAGAGGGCCGGATGGAGTGAAGGTGAAAGAGACAGACAACGATGATGATGTTGAAAGTGTATTCAAGAAAGGCCACAACCCTGTGCGAAGAGGATGAATTCCAATTATCATACCGAACAGAGATAATTGTGTCAGCATAAATGTAACATGTCCGTAGTACCTGTTCTAACCTCGTGTTTAAAACGCAACCCCCTTTTGACTGATTTGTACTCTCTCTCTCTCTCTCTCTCTCTCTCTCTCTCTCTCTCTCTCTCTCTCTCTCTCTCTCTCTTCAGTTACTGGACTTCCAGCGACTGCGGAGACGGCCCTAAACGCCCTGCTGACTGAAAACTCTGTGTCGAGTTGGAAAATTACTGGATAAGGCAACAACACAGTGGTCGTTCTACGACTGAAGCCAGTCAGCCCAGTGTCCACAACAATGGCGGATCCTGTCCTGAACCGGAGAACGCAAGTTCAGTATTATAGGAAGAAGCCCCTCAGCCAGGTGCGACGGGATCAAGAGAGAGCCAAGCAGCAGAACAGACGACCTGAACAGGTTGGTGCTGGTCTCGGTACCACTAGTGATGCCAATGAAGTAGCCGAGCCTAACACCGAATCGGACGCGCACAGTACACAGCACAGTGCAGAAGAACACATCAAGCAGGTTCGCGATGATGCTGACACGTCGCGTACTCAGGATGCGCTTCTGTCTTTGCGCTCCGATCTGTCGGAGTGTAACCTCAGCGATCCAGAAATCCACCCGTCAGACATCGACGTAAGTCCAGAACAAGCGATCGACAAAATAGTCGCCGGTTTTGACACGGGAGTGGTTAAGAATTATGTCGCTACTCTGACAGATCGACAGGTGCCGAGACGATTGCGAGATTCCCACAGAAACAACGCATTTAGGAAGGTCGAGTTTCATCAAACGGATGATGTGGGTGTGCTGCTGCTGTGTGTTAAAACTGGCCTGCCTTCGGAAAGGACGACGTGTCGGCAACACGAAGCATGCAGAGACGCAAGCACGTGCTCTACGGCGGCTGCACGCTCTCCACGGACTGATCCGGTTCTACCTGGGGTGACCGTCATCTACAGAACTGACAGTGAATGTAGACCACTGACATTTTGTCGTTCGCGATTTTGTCATGTAAAGTGAAAGAAAAAAAGACATTGCTATGGTTTTTCCATGTCAATGAAAATCGAAATCGAGTCGCGTTTTGTCTTTGTAGGTCACGCCGATTTGCTAAATGGGCTGTACAGCTAATAGCATCAAACTTCATTCATTCATTCTCTCTCTCTCTCTCTCTCTCTCTCTCTCTCTCTCTCTCTCCTCTCTCTCTCTCTCTCTCAGACATAATAATTTAAGTTTGTCTATGATAGAAGGCTGGCTGACCTGAAAGAGTGCTGAACGTTCATAATGGTTTGACAATATACTTTTGTCGTAGGTCTGCTCGCATAAGGCTTAAAGGGGTTCTCACCCATTTTTAGAAATCTATGTTGACCAAATACACGGTTTTGGTGTGTGATCGTATTGCGAAACCCAGCCCCGAATCGGCCGCCTGTCGATAAAAGGGGGTTTTCCCGATTGATGACGTCGAAAAGCCAAGTCGCTCTTCGTGTTCGGCTGAAGTGAGATGGAGCGAATGTGTGCTGTGTCTGGTCGCGGAATTTCATCAGGAAATAAGCAAAGAGTAAGCGTTCGTGCTTTTCCAGGTGCTTCCAGCCAGTTTAGGCGATTGTGGATAAATTTTGTCACCACAACGAGGAAAGATTTTGTTCTTTGGGACAGTTATCATGGCATTTGTGGTCGTCACTTCGAAGAGCACAGTTTCCAAGACCAACACACCTGGAAGGTAAAGGTGGAAGCTGGAATTCGGGTCCGAAGACAGCTGAAAGAGGATGCTGTGCCAACTATTATAACAGAAAAATGTATTAAAGCACTCTCTGTTCATTCGCCAGCTGCAAGTGCAAGCCTCAAACGCAACAGTGACACGGATTCTGTCAGGAGCAAGAGAGCCAAACTCAGAGACGTAAAGAAGGTAAGGTTTGTGGAATACGGTGGTTGATCTTTTTGTGTTTCATTTCATTCTCAGTGTATGGTTGGTTGTAAAAGATAGTTGTTGGTTTTTTGTTGAGTGTTGGCATCAAACTGAAACATACATTGTTACTGTCATAGTGGCAGTCAGTCAGTCACACTGCCTGCTGCCACCACTGAAACTGTTGCATGTTTGTGATTGATTTTTTTCCCCTGCTGTTACTGTTTCCAACAAAACTGAAGTACGATTCTTATTAACAAGAAAGTGTCCATGTCCACAAAATTCAATAACAACTTGTTGGACTCCAGTGAATAATAGTTTGGGTTTTTTGTTTTTCAGGACATTGCTGACCATCAGGCACCCCTGCAAGTTCACGTTTCCGCCCAACAACCATATGCTTTAGTAAGTGAATTATTTATCAGTATTTGGATACAGGATGGTGACTTAGTGTGCATTTTAAGATATATGCAGGTGTGGTATGTGTGTGTGCCATAAACTGCCCTGGTGAGTAAGAGAAATAATGAGCTTAGATCTGCAGCTTAGATCTGATGTACGGCACGTCACGCATCAGTTTTTAAAATAACAGCCAGAATCTTTGACTGCAATATATTGTAAAAACCCCCTCAGATTCTAATTGTCATTGTGGAACTTCAGAATTTAAGTGGTGAGAGTGAGGTTGAAAATGAGGAATGTAAAAAAAGTGTGTGTGTGTGTGTGTGTGTGTGTGGGGGGGGGGGGGGGGGGGACTGAAAATGATCAGCTATTGAAAAGATTTCTACAGCAGGGAAGAGAATTAGTGTGATGATGCAGTAGCTGACAAATTCCCGTTCAAAGGAAAAGGTATTATCTGATAGATCTAAACGACTGAAGGAAAATGTGGTTTATCACATAATCATTTTAAAGTTATTGACATACTACGGTAATGTGTGTGTGTGTGTGTGTGTGTGTGTGTGTGTGTGTGTGTGTGTGTGTGTGTGAACAGATGTATGTATGTGCATGTTTACAGCATGTACTATCTGTGTCGTGCGTATGTGTGTACACATATACATAATATGGTCAACCTGTAAAATGTCGAACTGCCTGGAAAGAAATACAAGCATCTGATGGCGAGGGAGGTGGTACTGTACAAGGAGCTGTAGGTTCAAACTGGTACGGCTGAACTCCATACACTCCAGTGAAAATTTCACCTTCGATGTCCTCTTCGTTGGAACTTGACTCGTTGCTGGGAGCATCTGCCATTATCGCCGGATAATTGTTGAGTTTTACGTCCTCATAGCGAAAGCTTTTAGGGACATGTCTTTCATTCACGGTAGTCTTGGCATTTATACGTCACATGCGGAATCCCTGACTCTCGTCTCTTTCCGTACTGTGCTCGGCAATCTCCGTGGCGTGTCACGATTTGGCTACTTGCACGACCCGAAACACGGATAGAAGGATAAGCACTGACGTACTTTTTTACATCTAGTCCTCGCCCTGAGTAGGGACTACAACAAGCAGTGAAATGAAATAATGTAAGAAAGCAAACAAGCAAACAAGGCGGTCATGCAATCATAATGGAACATCGAGTGAAAATAGAAGAGAAATGAAATTAAAAAAAAAAAAAAAAATAACATAAACAATAATAAACAAAAAAAAAATTAAATAAATAAAAATGAAAATAATAATAATGAAGGGGAAGGAGAGAGTGGGGGTGGGAGGTGGGCTGAGCTTGGGAAATATCTGGAAATGTACCCCAACGTACAAAAATTAGCATGTATANAAGCCTCAAACGCACAGTGACACGGATTCTGTCAGGAGCAAGAGAGCCAAACTCAGAGACGTAAAGAAGGTAAGGTTTGTGGAATGGTGGTTGATCTTTTGTGTTTCATTTCATTCTCAGTGTATGGTTGGTTGTAAAGATAGTTGTTGGTTTTGTTGAGTGTTGGCATCAAACTGAAACATACATTGTTACTGTCATAGTGGCAGTCAGTCAGTCACAGATTGATTTTTTTTCCCTGCTGTTACTGTTTCCAACAAAACTGAAGTTACGATTCTTATTAACAAGAAAGTGTCCATGTCCACAAAATAATAACAACTTGTTGGGACTCCAGTGAATATAGTTTGGGTTTTTTTTTTTTTCAGGACATTGCTGAACATCAGGCACCCCTGCAAGTTCAAGTTTCCGCCCAACAACCATATGCTTTAGTAAGTGAATTATTTATCAGTATTTGGATACAGGATGGTGACTTAGTGTGCATTTTAAGATATATGCAGGTGTGTGGTATGTCTGTGTGCCATAAACTGCCCTGGTGAGTAAGAGAATAATGAGCTTAGATCTGCAGCTTAGATCTGATGTACGGCACGTCACGCATCAGTTTTTACAATAACAGCCAGAATCTTTGACTGCAATATATTGTTAAAAAAACCCCTCAGATTCTAATTGTCATTGTGGAACTTCAGAATTTAAGTGGAGAGAGTGAGGTTGAAAATGAGGAATGTAAAAAAAGTGTGTGTGTGTGTGTGTGTGTGTGTGGGGGGGGGGGGGGGGGGGGGGGGGGGGGCTGAAAGTGAACAGCTATTGAAAAGATTTCTACAGCAGGGAAGAGAATTAGTGTGATGATGCAGTAGCTGACAAATTCCTGTTCAAAGGAAAAGGGCATTATCTGATAGATCTAAACAACCTGAAGGAAAATGTGTTTATCACATAATTTTTAAAGTTATTTACATACTACGGTAGTGTGTGTGTGTGTGTGTGTGTGTGTGTGTGTGTGTGTGTGTGTGTGTGTGTGTGTGAACAGATGTATGTATGTGCATGTTACATCATGTACTATCTGTGTCGTGCGTATGTGTGTACATGTACATAATATGGGTCAACCTGTAAAATGTCGAACTGCCTGGAAAGAAAACACAAGCATCTGATGGCGAGGGAGGTGGTACTGTACAAGGAGCTGTAGGTTCAAACTGGTACGGCTGAACTCCATACACTCCAGTGAAAATTTCACCTTCGATGTCCTCTTCGTTGGAACTTGACTCGTAGCTGGGAGCATCTGCCATTATCGCCGGATATTGTTGAGTTTTTACGTCCTCATAGCGAAAGCTTTTAGGGACATGTCTTTCATTCACGGTAGTCTTGGCATTTATACGTCACATGCGGAATCCCTGACTCTCGTCTCTTTCCGTACTGTGCTCGGCAATCTCCGTGGCGTGTCACGATTTGGCTACTTGCACGACCCGAAACACGGATAGAAGTGAGTTCCAGGAGAAAAGTAACACGTACATCGAAACATGCTCGATCATACTTTTGAACAACCCAAACATGCTATTTATGGGTGAGGACCCCTTTAAGGATACCCAATGGAGTTATCTCCCTTAACAGGTTTACACCCAGACGACGAGAGAGAGAGAGAGAGAGAGAGAGAGAGAGAGAGAGAGAGAGAGAGAGAGAGGACAAGACAAGACAAGACAAAAAAATTCTTTATTTACGAGGATCCTGAGTAGGGACTACAACAAGCAGTGAAATGAAATAATGTAAGAAAGCAAACAAGCAAACAAGGCGGTCATGCAATCATAATGGAACATCGAGTGAAAATAGAAGAGAAATGAACATGAAAAAAAAAAAAAAAAACATAAACAATAATAAACAAACAAATAAAATTAAATAAATAAAAATGAAAATAATAATAATGAAGGGGAAGGAGAGAGTGGGGGTGGGAGGTGGGCTGAGCTTGGGAAATATCTGGAAATGTACCCCAACGTACAAAAAATTAGCATGTATAACGAGAGAGAGACAGACAGACACAGAGACAGACAGAGAGACAGAGAGAGAGAGAGAGAGAGAGAGTCGCCGTGGGCACATGATTGTTCCAACCCCCCTTCTCTTCCCGCCCCCCCCCCCCCCCACTCCTCCCCCTTACGCCCCCCCCCCCCCCCCCCCTCCCCCTGACATCTTTTCCACGTAGCGTGTCGTATTTCTTCCCCTGCACTGTGACAATTTAATAGATAAATAATAGTTCACGTTTGCTCTGTGTGGAAACACGTACGTTGAACGGATGTCCGTCTGTGTGTGTGTGTGTGTGTGTGTGTGTGTGTGTGTGTGTGTGTGTGTGTGTGTGCTGTGTGTGCGTGTGTGTGTGTGTGTGTGTGTGCGTGTGTGTGTGCGTGCGTGTATGTGTGTGTGTGTGTGCCTGTGCGTGTGCGTGTGTGTGTTGTGTGTGTGTGTGTGCATGTGCGTGTGTGTGTCTGTCTGTCTGTTTGTCTGTGTCTGTCTGTGTCTGTGTGTGTGTGAGTGTGTACTGGCAAAACATACGTCCCTCGTACTTGACCAAAAAAAAAAAAAAAAAAAATTCTCAACTAAAGTGCAAGTCTGCAACAGCTGACCTGACTTAGCAAAGGGTTGAGGTTGGGATTTAAACACGGAGGGAACGGGGGGGGGGGGGGGGGGGGGGGGGGGGGGGGGGGGGGGGGGGGGATGGAAGAGAGAGAGAGAGAGAGAGGAGGGGATCAGATCGTTGGGTTAAGGTTCGTGGACGCCCCAGTGTGCTCAGCTGAGAGACTAACCGTAAACACGCCTAGCCCTCGCGGTTAGCTAGCTGGGGGAGGGCGGGGGCAGGGAGGGAGGGAGGTCATGGGAAGATATAGGTATGCACATTTCCATTTCTTTTTTTTTTTTTTTTTTCTCTCTTTTTTCTGTTTTTTTCTTCTCTATTTGTTTTTCTTCTTTTCTATTTTCTTTGTGTGTGTGTGTGTGTGTGTGTGTGTGTGTGTGTGTGTGTGTGTGTGTGTGTGTGTGTGTGTGTGTGTGTGTGTGTGTGTTGTGTTTTTGTTTGTAATTAGACCCTCGTCTGTCTGTATAGACTTACTGCCTGCAACCAAAATTGTGTCAGGATGCACTTTAATCTTGAGTCTTTACAACTGTATGTCATTCGGGTCTATGGACTCATCCCCCCCCCCCCCCCCCACCCACACTCCCACCCCTCTCCTCTCCCCGGGGCGGGGATAGGGGTGGAGATGGAGGGGAGGGAAGGGGAGGGGATATGGGGAATTAAGGGGTAGTTTGTCGGTAAGCTTGCAAAAAATATTCTTGTGTGTGTGTGTGTATGTGTATGCGACGGATGTGCGGGAATTCAGAGATTGTCAATGAGCTTTGACATTTTATATATATATTACGTATATATATATAGATATATTATATATATATATTATATATATATAATATATATATATATGTGTGTGTTGTGTGTGGTGGTGTGTGTGGTGTGTGTGTTGTGTGTGTATAATGGTTAACTGCACTTTCTTTTCCCCACCTACTTTATTGTTCACATCATTGGGATATTGTGTTGTGTTGTGTGTGTGTGTGTGTGTTGTGTGTGTTGTGTGTGTGTGTGTGTTGTGTGTGTGTGTGTGTGTGTGTGTGTGCGCGCGCGCGCGCGCGCGAGTCGCTATATACCGCGCGCGCGAGTGTGTGTGTGTGTGTGTGTGTGTGTGTGTGTGTGTGTGTGTGTGAATGACTGTGAGTATGCGCGTATCAGTAGTATGTTAGATCTTCTCTCTCTCTCTCTCTCTCTCTCTCTCTATCTCTCTCTCTTCTCCTCTCTCTCTCGTCTCTCTCTCTCTCTCATCTCTCTGAAGGTGAGTGAGGAGGAAAGTACTTGCCCGTGTTGTGTGTGTGTGTGTGTGTGTGTGTGTGTGTGTGTGGTGTGAACTCCAGTCTGTAGATAGTCAGAAAGAGTTTTGGGATTGTGTGCACAAAAATTTCAGGAAAAAGAAAACAACCCGTAAATGATATAAGTCTTGAAACATGGTTTTATCATTTTAGAAATCTGCTTGAAGGAAATGATCATTCTCATGACAATCTAGTTCATGAAACTCACGTAAATGACACTGAATTCGATGATGACAATCTAAACCGTCCCATTTCTAAAGAAGAAGTTTTTGGCTCTAAGAAAGATAAAAACTCGGAAAGCTGCCGGCCCAGATGGAATTATAGGGTGAAATTATAAAAAACTGCTTGCCAGTCAAACTTATTTCTAGAGTTTTTGGTTAAATTCTTTAATTCCTTATTTGACCAAGGGATATATCCCAGATCTTGGTCAGAAATCCATTGTCATTCCATTGTTTAAAAAAGGAGATGCAAACGACCCAAATAATTACAGAGGTATTTCATTGTGTAATGTGTGCAGTAAATTGTATAGTGCGGTTATTAACATGAGATTACAGGAGTGGGTAGAAGAACATAATATTACGGGAGAATACCAAGCTGGGTTCAAGAAAAAAACTATTCTACTGTTGATCACATGTTCACGTTGATAGCATTTATACAAAAACAGTTTTGTTTAAATCGTAAATTATATGTTGCCTTTATTGATTTTGAGAAGGCTTTTTGATTCGGTAAATAGAACTTTATTGTGGCCTGTATTGCTGAAAAAACGGCGTTCATGGGAAACTTTATAAATGTGTGATAAGTATGTATGAATGTGTGAAGGCAAGAGTGCGATCTGGTGCAGGTTTGACAGAGTACATTAAATGTACTTCTGGTGTGAAACAGGGCGATGTCTGCAGTCCTGTCTTGTTTTCTTATTTATTAATGAATTGACACAGGAAATGATACGTCGTGGAAGGCACGGTGCACATTTCATAAACGATGCTCTAGAGAATTTTTCATTCTCCTTTTAGCTGATGATGATGTGGTCTTGTTATCAGAGAAACAGTGATAGGATTACAAACTCAGTTAAACACTTTACAAGGTGTCGCTGCTTCATTGCAGTTAAAAGTCAACCTGTCAAAAAGTAATATAATCGTATTTAGGAAGGGTGGGTATCTTGCAGCGAGAGAAAGATGGACATACAACGGATCTGTAATGCCTGTTGTTAATGTATATAAGTATCTGGGTATCTACTTCTCCACACGTTTGAGTTTTGCCTTTGCTTGCATGGATTTAGCAAGTAGAGCAAAAATATCCATTATTGTGCATTATGAAAAAATTATCATTGCTAAAGAACGATTCCCTTACTCTGTTTTTTGAAATTGTTTGATTGCCAGATTCAACCTATGTTACAGTATGGAGCTGAAATATGGGGCCTTGATGCTGCCGCTGTGCACTGTGAAAAAAATTCATCTTTTGCTCTTAAGAAATTTCTTGGTGTATCTTTGCAAACCCCGAACGATTTAGTATATGGTGAAACAGCAAGGCATCCTATAAGTTTGAATTCTGTTGTTAAATGTATCCGATATTGGTTAAAAAAATTGTTCAGATGCAGGAGCACAGATTACCGCTCAAAGCATATAGAATGTTGTTAGACTTAGACAATAGAGGGAAGAAAAACTGGGTGACCAAGGTGAGGATGAAACTGTGTGAATATGGTTTCAGCTTTGTATGGATGAACCAAGGTGTGAGTGATGATATGCATGCTTTTATTCGGGTATTTCGAGAAAGACTGATGATTGTAGTTGGCAAAATTGGAATATCATGTGCAAAACAGCGATATTTGATTTGAGTCATATAGAACGTTCAGTCATTTACGCTGTTTACCTGTATACATATCGCTGAAGATGGATAAAACATTTAAAGCGTATTATGACTAGATTCAGATTCGGTGTGTCTGATATTGCTACTCATCATTTTCGTTATAGACAATTATGTGACAGAAATCTAATTTGTCCATTATGCCAAAATCCGAAAGAAGATGAAGTTCATTTGTACTGACATGTCCAAGATTAAGTGACCTCAGAGAGCAATTCATACCACAAAAATATTTCAAGAATCCTTGTCTTTTCAAATTGGTCTTGTTTGTTGTCATCATCTAATGAACATACTATCAGACAATTTGCTATTTACTTGT
>JADBJO010003625.1:20000-25000 GCA_016801955.1 Conus betulinus | reverse complement strand
TTTGTAGTAAACTATGCAGTGCTGTTATCAACCGAAGGCTGCAGGACTGGGTAGAAGAAAAGAACCTCACTGGTGAATGCCAAGCTGGATTTAAGCGTAACTTTTCTACAAATATATTACATGTTTACTTTGATGGCATTTGTCCAGAAACAGTTTTGTTTGAATCGTAAATTATATGTTGCTTTTATTGATTTTGAAAAAAACCTTCGATTCTGTTAATAGGAGCATTTTATGGCATCTTTTATTCACAAATGGAATAAGAGGGAAATCATATTAATGTGTCATGAGCATGTATGACTCTGTAAAAGTTAGAGTGAGAAGTGGTTTGCCTTTGTCTGGTTACATAAACTGCACGACTGGTGTCAAGCAAGGTGATATATGCAGTCCTTTTTTTTTTTTTTCCTTGTTTATCAATGAATTGACATTAGAGGTTATTAATTCTGGACGACATGGTGCAATGTGCATAATTCATTTTCTTGAGATCTTCGTTCTTCTTTTAGCTGACGATGTTGCATTAATGTCTGAAACTATCACTGGTTTACAAACCCGGCTGAACAGTGTGGGAAAAGTGTCTTCTGCATTGCAGTAAAAGGTAAACATGAAGGACAGTAATATCATTGTGTTTAGAAAGGGTTGCTGCCGGAGAAACGTGGACATGTGATGGAGTCAATATGCCCGTGGTGAATGCTTATAAGTATCTTGGTATTTACTCTTCTACACGCTTAAACTTTACCTTTGCTTGTAAAGATCTTGCAAATGGAGCTAAATATGCGTTATTGCGTATTTTGAGGAAATTAACACTGCTAGATAATGGAGCTCTCAGTTTGTTTTTAAAATTAGTTGATATCCAAATTCATCCAACGTTAAAAAACATGATGCTGATATATAGGGTTTTGATTCTGCTGCTATGCATATTGAGAAAATTCATTTGTATGCTTTGAAGAAATTTCTTGGCATTTCAATGAAAACACCGAATGATTTGGTGTATGGAAAGACTAATAAATAACTATTTATTTATTTTTTCAAGGGTTAAATGTATTCGTTTACTGGTTAGGGATAAACGAATGGAACCACACAGATTGTCTTATAAAGCCTATACAATGCTCGTAGAGTTGGATGCCGGAGGTAAGAAAAACTGGATTTTGAATAAACAGTAAATAAGTGGGGTAGTCTTTGCTCCCGTAAGGAAACCTAACACAGAGTAACTTTTATTCAAGACTGGCACAGCCTTTTAAACTTGAATAAAGTCAGACAAATACAAAGACGAACAATCTAATAGTGGGGAAAAACAAGCGCAGGCCAACAGCTAAATTGTCTTCATAGTAATGACTTGGCAAAACTTTGAACTTACGGAGGGGGGGGGGGGGGGGGGGGGGGCAGGAGGTTGAAGATGTAAGAAAGAGGAAAGGCCTCGGAGCAGGCAATACAAATATATCTGCCTTAAAAGGGATTGCGATGGTTCCCTTATGCAGCCAGTGAAGAGTTTTCATATTTTCTTAATTTCATTTTTCCCAGTTTTTACATCTTCAACCTCCTGCTCCCCCCCCCCCCCCCCCCCCCCCCCCCCCCCCCCCTCCGTAAGTTCAAAGTTTTGCCAAGTCATTACTATGAAGACAATTTAGCTGTTGGCCTGCGCTTGTTTTTCCCCCACTATTAGATTGTTCGTCTTTGTATTTGTCTGACTTTATTCAAGTTTAAAGGCTGTGCCAGTCTTGAATAAAAGTTACTCTGTGTTAGGTTTCCTTATTGGAGCAAAGACTACCCCACTTATTTACTGTTTTATTGTTTTGCTGTTCCCTGCCTCATTTCATTTCCGATTTGGATTTTGAATGTCAGACTGAAACTAGATGAACACGGCTTTGGTTTTGTATGGGAGAATCAGGGTGTCGGTAATACAAATGCTTTCGTTCGTGTTTTTTCGGCAAACGCTGATTGATTGTAGCTTGCAAAGATGGAATTCATATGTTGAAAGACAGAAGTATATTTGATATTTACAGAATGTTAAATCCTATGCATGGTGTTCCGAAGTATTTGTCCCTGGATATTGACAGACATTTGAAATATATCATGACCAAGTTCAGATTTGGTATTTCGGATGTCTATGCAGATTCTCAGCGTTATACTAGTTTAAAACGATCGTGTAAGTACTTGTCTATTTTGTCAGGAATCACAAGAAAATGAGGTTCCTTTCGTCATTTATTGTCCTGAATTAAGTGATTTTAGACAACGGTGTATTTCACCCAAATACTTTTGACATCATTCATTCTTCAAATTGATTTTGTTAATGACATCGACAAATGATAAAACAGTGAAACAGCTTGCTGCATATTTCTGCAGAGGATTTAAACGAAGAAATCCTGTAGTATCTTAGTTTTGCTAACCTTCCCGAGTGGTAATGGATTATACAAGGTAGTTTTTAGTAATGAATTATGGAATCTTATTTTACGTGTATCCCCCTTCAAGGCCTTCACAAATAAACATCTCTCTCTCTCTCTCTCTCTCTCTCTCTCTCTCTCTCTCTCTCTCTCTCTCTCTCTACTCACACACACACACACACACACACACACACACACACACACACACACACACACACACACACACGCATACGCGCAAGTGCTCACGTACGCACGCACGCGCGTGAGTGGGCACACACACACACACACACACACACACACACACACACACACACACACACACACACACACACACACACACACACACACACACACACACACACACACACACACTGGCACGCAGAAGCATCAATATATATGCAATACACGGAAGACCAATGACCATGAAATTTTGGAACAGGCTGACATATTACTCGTACGCGTCAGACAACTTGTGAGCCGTATGTGTGGAATGAGCACTGGGAAGGAGAGGGGAGGGAGGGAATGGGAGGGAGAATAAAAAAAAAAAAAAAAAAAGCTTAGCTCTACGTGCATAATACTCGCTGAACCACACTAATATGGTATACATCATGAATAAAAACAGTTTTAACGTTTTCTAATCACAAGGGGGGGAGGTGGGGGGGGGGGGGGGGGGGGGGGTTGTAGGGACGGGAAGCAGGGGATTAAAAATATCTTCCGAGAGGATGAGATTTAATCACACACACACACACGCGCGCGCGCGCGCGCGCGCGCATTCACACACACCACGCACACGCGCGCACTCACACACACACACACACACGCACGCACGCACGCACGCACACACACACACACACACACACACACACCGCACGCACGCACGCACGCACGCGCACACACACACACACACACACACACACACACACACACACACACACACACACACACACACACACACACGCACACACATTCACACACACACACAACAACGCTCGTGCGCACACACACACACACACACACACACACACACACACACACACACACACACCCGGTTCGTCTGCCTCTGAAGGTCATTCTCCAGTCTTTATTCAGGAGGCTGTTTTACATGTTCTTCTCTGATGGCAGTTTATCGTATGCCAGGTTGTTTTTTGGGGTCGTTTTCTTTGTCGTTGTTGTTGTTGTTGTTGTTGTTGTTGTTGCTATTGTTGTTGGTGGTTGGTTGGTTGGTTTTTTTGTTTTGTTTGTTTGTTTTGTTTGTTTTTTTTTCCAATCTGGCGAGCAGATAATGAAAATTCGACACGATGGCCATAGTCACCCCAAGCTGTCCATTTTGCGATGTTTATTTGCTGACATGGCTTTTTTTTCCTGATTTGGTTTCACTTTCTTGTTTGTTTGCTTGTTTTGTTTTGTTTTCGTTTCCTCTGAGAGTGACAATCAAAGGGAACACCTGGCATGCTCAACACAGACCCGTTTGACATGCAATAGGATGACACTGGTCTAGCTTCCATGTCGTCGACTGGTTTTGTTGTTGGTTTCTTTTTCAGGATGTAATCCTTTTGTTTCTTTTCCAGGTTATTTATGCACACACACACACACACACACACACACACACACACACACACACACACACACACATATATATATATATATATATATATGTGTGTGTGTGTGTGTGTGTGTGTGTGTGTGTGTGTGTGTGTGTAATTCTTTTTCTAATGATCTGACCTGTTCCGGATGTGACATGGTTTTTTTTTCTCTGTAAAGTTTCGCAGCCCTGAGAGTCGCCTGTGTGGTCGGCGGGGCTATCCTAATTCTGGGGAGATCACAGACCTCTGTTAAAGTTGGACAAATCCAGGATCCGTCCTTGATTTCAGGTCACGTGGGCCGCGCCAGGGGAAGTAACAGTTGGTGCGGACTGAAAGAGTTATTTCTCATGCACATTCTCATGTGACGTTTATTTCAATGTACAGTGTTCATATTCCGTGAAAAAATACGTCACTTCTTAAATCATCCTCAACTCGTAACAAAAACTTGACCTTGTCCATGTCCAGTGGACAATTCATGCTGATCTTGTAAACAATTTGAACACCTCCCGGACTCTAGTTTTGATTCTGAATCGTACCTACAGGTCGGAACCAAAAAAACGTCTTTCCATCAAGTTAGTAAATTGAAAATCGGCTGTGAAGTGTTTGCGTCATCAAATTTCTACATTCTTGTTGTATGTGCCTGAAACTTCTGTCCACCACACGTCGTACATCACGTTCTGATGACCACAGTGACTACTTCTTGATATAGCTAGACTACATCAGAATCTCACCACGAAGGCAGACTGACACTATATATGACTTCCTCCTCCCCCTCCCCTCCCCCATCGCCCTTCCCCATCACCTGATCCACCCCCACCCCCAACCCTTACCCACCCACCCCACCACCCCTACCACCCACACATACATGAATCTGCCTGCGGTGATCAGACAAAAAGTATGGGGACGGAACTGAAAGTTGAGAGCACAAGGGGCACAGACTCTGAGGCTCTCCACCACACACCACCACCACCACCACCACCACCACCCGCTCACTCTAACCCCTTCACGTACTCGTACCCCGACTACTACATTCCTTATGATA
>JADBJO010003625.1:7500-15000 GCA_016801955.1 Conus betulinus | reverse complement strand
TTGGTCTTTGACATATAATGATGCAAACGGGAAACTCATTTTCTGTCGTTTTTGACGTGTAGTCACAAACATGCATTTAGTTTTATCTGCATTGAGGGCCATGTGGTTCATTTCTGTCCATAGAATTAGTCTATTGATATTACTCTGAAGGTTACTTACAAGAATGGTAGGATTAGCGCTATTTGACTGCAGTGAAGTGTCGTCAGCAAACATTTCGCAACCGCACTTTATATATAAAGGCAAAATCATTTATGTAGATTGAAAATAAGAGGGGTCCTAAAACAGATCCTTGAGGAACACCAAATTTCAAAGGAAGTAACTGAGACCTGTTGGAACTAATTTCAACAAGTTGTTGGCGATCAGTAAGAAAAGATCTGATAAACTCTATAGCCTTACTTGATAGTTTGTAATGTGTAAGCTTTTTTATAAGATGTGAATGGCTAATAACGTCAAAAGCTTTAGCAAAATCAACAAAAAGAAATCCAGTAAATTCATTATTGTTTATATTAGATAGACATTTATCTATAAGCTGTATGAGAGATGAATGGCAAGAGTGATTTTGTCGAAAACCTGATTGATTTTCATGAATGAGATCATAATACTTCAGATGAGAATTAAATGCATTTGAACATGTCTTTCAATTGGTTTTGACAAAAGGGAAAGAATTGAGATGGGTCTATAATTAGAGGGATTGGCAGGATCTCCCTTCTTGAGCAAAGGTATCACTTTGGCCTGTTTAAATTTTACGGGGAAATATTCTTTTTCAATACACAGATTATAAGCATAGGTAAGTGTATCAGCGATAACTGTTGAAGAGATTCTTAATATCTTTCCATCGATTCCGTCCATGTCTCTGGCTCCTGATTGTTTTAAATTCAGCAACCAATTAAAAACTTCATTTATTGAAATATACGGTATGGAGAAAAACCGAAGTGACATTTTTTGAACGACAATATTGTTGTAACTCTTGTAAATCGTTCTCATTAGTTTTATCACACATTACTATGTTATTAGCAACATTTGCAAAATGAGAGTTAAGATCTCCTGGTGATATGTCTTTTACTGGATTTTGAGAAGCCTTTAATTTTATTATTGTTAAAAAGATTAATAGCCTTCACATCACACTTTTGAATTCGGTGAAGAAGATAATAAATCTTGAAAATATTTTTTCTTCGCTTTTCGTTTCATAGAATTAACTCTATTCTTTGTTTTCTGAATTGTTCTTTGTTTTTTGACCTGAGATAATGGTCTCTTTTATATATTTCATTGTCTATTTCCTTAGTCAGCCAAGGAGGTTTAATTACATATTTCACTCTTTTTCTTACAAAAGGAGCATGTTTATTATACACTGAATTAAATGTATTGATCCAGAAGTTAATAGCGTCATCGGGGTTTCTTATCTGATAAACATAATCTAAACCTGAGTGAAGTAAATCGTAAAGGAAAGCGTTTCTATCGAAATGTGTAAAGCATCGGTAAAAGATTTCCTTATGCCCAAACTTGGGAATTTTGATACCTTTCTTCCTCCATGTTAAACAAACAGATGAATGGTCACTGCATCCGGTCTGTACGGAACACATTTCGACTATGTTTACTTTGTGTTAACATAAATATGATCAATTAGAGTTTCAGTATGTTCAGTAATACGTGTCGGTCGATCAATTATTTGTTCTAATCCATACATAGCATAAACACGACTCCATTTTGTTCCAGGTTTCGTCAAATCTATATTAAAATCACCGAAAAGAATTATTTCTTTTGACTCAAAATTTACAGCATCCATCATTGAATTAAACTTGTCATACCAGTCGGTAGTTTCAGCTGGGTTTCTATATAGAAATCCTACCAAATTGGTTCAGAATGTCTAAAAGTAATTTCTATCCAGATAGATTCAACATCATATGTTTCCAAATGGGGCATTCTTTTGAGTTTATTGAGTTTGAACAATACAAAAGTAATCCAGTTGACTTAGGTGTAACTGGATCAAGTCGGTTTATATTATAGTTAGGTATGTACATATCGGAATCAGGAATAAAATCTGTTAATCGAGATTCAGCAATACAAAAAACATGAAAGTTATTGCCATTATTATATAGAATCGTTGCAATTTCATCGGCTTTATTTCTAGCACTGTTGATATTTAAAAATCCTAATCGAAGCCCTCCTGTGCGGGCCATGTGTCTAACGCAGAAGGCATAGTGTTACAAAAACGTCAGTCAATATTCAACTATAATCTTATGCACAGTCTGCTTTATGCAACGTAATACACAGGTGAATACATACAATACAATCTTAAAGACTGCGAATCATTTAATACAAATAAAACTAGTTCTGTTATCTAACTTAAATCACTGTTTCAAAATTGACAATTAACAATGCACATCAAGAAAAATTAAACCATTCAAGGAATACACAAGCACTGAACTAGTCTCATTAAATCTCAGAGGTTACAAAATCAAACTACATATTCAAGGAAACAAATGAAGTAACAATGTGAGGGGAAAAAATGAACAATATGTGAAAGGGAAAAAAGCGGAAGTACGCAATATTTTGTACTATTCCTATATTATGTACACGTGTGAAGACTGACCACTTGTTCAGTGAAAAGGCAGTCCTGCTCACCTCACGCAGACTGCACACACACACACACACACACACACACACAACACGACTTGCGACCGCAGTGGCCTGATGCAGCTGTCCACAAAGAAAAATATCCGGACCAAACAGACGTCGTGACCTCCACCAAAGTCCAGCGATGCAATGCTCAGCCCCACGCCGGAGCTCTCTTTTTTTATTACAACACACACCCTCGCATGCACAAACATACGGAAGCACACATACACACACCTGCCCGCATGCACGGACGCGCTCACACACACACACACACACACACACACCGCCGCATGCACGCGCGCATGCACGCACGCACACACACACACACACACACACACACACACACACACACACACACACACACACACACTAATGTATTCTCAACCAGCAAATTGACTTTGTTGCATTTGATGTGTGTTTATGTAAGATCTCATCAGGTTAAACAGAAGTTGGTCATACGGAATAGGCGGTGTTTGTGTCATGGTGAAGGCATTGTCATCATTGAACATCGGTTCATAAAACCTGTGACGACCCGGCGCTGCAGTGTTCATTCCCGGGTATGGAGGATAGTGGAGAGGGATTTGGTTTAGCGGAGTTGTCTGGCCGCCGCTATACTGAGAGGAGGGGGGAGCGGGAGGAGGACCGCGGGGGGCACGATCAGAGGCACTTGAAGTTTGAGGGGGCAGTGGATTGTTTCTGCGGAAAAGGGGTGGATAGTGGGTCATGGACTCTGCCGGTGGACACTCAGTAGTTGGGCGCTGCTTTGCTGCCTGTAATCCGACAGCCTGTTCTGTTGATTTGGGATTGAATGCCAGTTATTGACAGACCCATTTGACGTTTAGAAGTCAACGGTCCATTCTGTCTTGAATTAAAAACATGGGACTGAAAGGGGAACAAGAACTGCTTAAAGTTCATCGCCAGTTTGGCAGTACCTGCTTCACTGGGATGGATGAGGTTACTGTACAACACAAGTTTGGGCTTTCCTTCAGTGGTTGTGAATGTAGTGTAATTATCCATAAAATCAACGTTCAGCGTTTCACAGGCTTTTTGGATGTTGAGATTAGTGGGTGAAATAAGGGTATTTGAGGTGGTGTTTGCCCCTCGCGGGTATTATAGAACTGATGACTACTTTGGCATTTGGAAAAAATCTGGGTGGCCAGGTGGATAAGGTCACACCATGTCTCTCTGGGGATTTTTCCTGTCTTTCTACAGTCATTGATCCCTACATGGATAATCAATACTTTGAGCGCAGGACAACTCTTTTGATGTTGTAGCCAGTTAAACAAGTCTTCTGTTGTCATGCCTGAGACACATACTTTTGACACAAAGTGTTGTCGAGGCACTATTCTGCGCAGGTCAATGTCTCTGACAGCAGAATCACCAACAAGTAGCACTGAAGTTCTGTCGGACACTGACCGTGTTGACAGAACACCCTGCACACTGCTGGGACTGTTTTGGATTCGAGCACTCGTGGTGGGCAGTTCTGAGGCTCCGCTGATAACTGTCTCTGGAGGAGTTCTCTTCTCTTCACGTTCTGTTGCATGTTTCACTTCTGTATTGGCGTATTCATCATCTTGACAGGGATCCTGCTTGTCATGCTGTCCATGCTGCTGACATGGCGGAACTGCAGTTTCACCTCTCGGATCAACGGGCTTCTGGACATTTCGTTTGCAGCCACAGAAGCTGGAGCAGAGGCTTCCTCGGTTGCTGGTGTCTTGCTGCAGAGGATGAGAGCGAGTGGGTTGGTGCTGCAGGGGGTGAGGGGGTGGGTTGATGTTGCAGAGGGTGAGTGGGTGGGTTGGTGTGCTGCAGGGGGTGAGGGGGTGGGCTGGTGCTGCACTAATCGGAATATCAGATCACACTGTGTACCGCAGTCATGTGATTGAGTGGGTTTTAGTTTTCTTAATTCAGTAAAAATATTTCCCACATGAGTCTTCAATGATTGATTCTCTTTTTTGAGTGTGATAATCTGTTTGTTCAGCTCAACAATGTTTGCCTTCAGAGAATCGATGTGAGAGTGGAGCGAGTCAGACTGTGAAACAAATTGTACACGCAGCTCATTTCTCACATATACCTTGGCATCCTCAATTTGTCCAGACACTGAATTCCTAAGCTCAGACAGAAACAGCTGAAGATCAGTCACCGTGTCGTGGAGTTGCTGAATTCTTCTTGCAGAATATGTTGTTGATGCTTTTTCTCTCCGGGTTACTTTCTGTCGGGGGGTGACACACAGGGTGCGTCTGCGAAGCTTGTGGAGGATTTGAGAGTGGCTCAGTTTACTTATCCGCACAGGAGTTGAGTGGACACGGGAATCATCTTTGATAGCACCAGATGATGACTGATCCACCCCAAACTGCACATGGTGTGGTGTCTGTGATTCACAGGTCAACTGTCTGGTGCCTGCGTCAGAATTTGCTGTGTTGAGGGTAGCTGCAAAGTCTGTTCCTTGTCTGGAAGACAAGCTGATGTAGTCATCAACAGACTGCTTCGTACAAAACAGGGGTGTAGGAGGGAGAAGGATAAACTCTTCTGTGTCTAAAGTTTTTTTCTTGTGTGACATGTAGTGGAGTTAGAGAATAAGTAAAAATATGGGTGAACCTCTATCATCATCTCTGTCATCATCTGGAACCGTCATTGAAGTGACTGTCATTGCTGGAGGCTTTAAAACAATATTATCAGCTACAGAACCTAAGAAAGTCAGTGGTATGCTCAGCAATGACTTTGTCAGACAGACAACATCACCATTAGTTATGTAAGACTGCACCAGGTGCCTGATGACCTCACACTCCTCAGTGTCCCACTGCGTACAGTCTCTGCCTTGGCACAGAAAAGGTACCAGCCTCTAAACTGGACTTGAAATACAAACTAAGGGTAATACGTTTAGACGTGGGTTGGAAGGAGTACAAGCGTATTACTGTTTTTGCCAAGGAGTTTTGTACTTCAGATATCCACTGGGATGAAGAAGGAAGGATTTGTCGTGTGCTCGTCATAATCAGTGGCTTCCAACTTAACGGAGTCGTTGACGATAGCAGAATAGCGGTACAGAAGCACGTTGCGCCATATAAGAAGTTCTAAATTGCCACACCAAAATCGCTTTTGGATTTGATCAAGAGTTGATTTTAATTTTTTTTGTCGACTCCATATCATGGGCCTGTTGTTGCAGATCCCAGAGAAAAGCTATGTTCGACTCTATAACAGAACGCACACGCACAAAACCAATTCATCGTAACACCGGTAAAAACAACTCACATCACCTCATCGCAGTGCTGACTTCGGGGATTTGTCACTCCAGTTTGTGATCACATGATCCACAGGCTACCAAAGTTTTTAACAAGAGTATTCATATAACGCACCGTTGAAACACAGAGCACTGCAGAATAACAATATTGTCAAATGTAAGGCGCCTATACCATCAGCAGCAATCCAAAACATTTTCAAAATCAAACGATCGAAACATTTTCTTTCGAACTGCCTCAAAGTGATGGCTCGATCGGCGACAGTACTTACATCATTCATTACAGGGAACACTCACAGATTGACAGTACTTTGAATCACGACTGAATCGACGCGTGTCTGTCTGTCTGTCTGTCTGTCTGTGTCTGTGTCGGTGTGTCTGTGTGTGCGTGCGTGTGACAGTGTGTGCGTTTGACAGCGTGTGTGTGTGTGTGTGTGTGTGTGTGTGTGTGTGTGTTTTGTGTGTATGTATGTGCGTGCGTGCGTGTGTGTGTGTGTGTGCGGCGGGTGGGGGGGGGGGGGGGGGGTGCCCGTTTGTGGTGTACATACGCTGTGTGTTTATCCAATACATTACAAAGTAGTGAGAAGTCATCGATGTTTGTACGACAGCTTGTAAAATTACAAATGAAAAAACGCAAAACATTATGCAGACCAACACTCGTGTCATACAGATTGCACATCAGGCAAGTGTACTTTCGACAAACATGCCATCCTCAGACATCACAAACTCCAGGCTTTCTGTTGTTATTGTTGTTGCTGCTGTTGTTGTTGTTTCTGCTTTTTGTTGTTGTTGTCAGAAATGCACACACAACGATACTCCCCAAATAGCGCTCAGCGTGAAAATGATGATGAGAATAACGAAGATTCTTCTAGCCTGCAATTAGCGCAGCCAGCTCTTTGTCAAGAAGAACATGTCAACCAACAGGCCTTTCTCTGTGACTGCTGAACGGGTCGTCGTCTGCGAACGGTTTGCATCCTTAGCGCCTCAGGCTGATAAGACGTTATCTCACCACTGACCTGGGGACTTCTGAACATGTGAACTCCGACGGCTCCTGCTACCAATCGCACGTACGGTAGTTTACAAAATTAGGCCGATCACGTAGCCTGAGACATGCCAAAAAAATCAATGTTTCGTTAAAAAAAGAAAGAAAGAAAGAAAGAAAGAAAAAACAGAAAAATAGAGACAAGTATGGTGAAAGGGTTTAAGCAGTTAAGGTTTTCATTCAGCTTCTTTTCGTTTGAAAAACCGCTGCATCTTTTATATAAACAAGGTGTATGGTCTCGTCGGGAGGTGTTTTTTATTTTGTTTTTGTTTTCATTTGTTTTGTTTTGTGTTTGTTTCTGCTTGTTCTGTTTCGCTGAAATGTTTTTTTTTAAAGGGTAGGAGAGGGGTCAGTCTCTCTCTTTATTATCAGCTTCTTTTTTTTTTCAAAAAATAGTAACTTCGTGTGCTTGGTCGGAAGTTTAGCTTTGTACAAAGTCTCTGTGTGTTCAGTGCCTCGTGAGGTTGAAAATTTAATGAAGGTTTCTATGTGAACCCTTGGTGTGAGAACACTACGGTATTATGGACTGTGGCGTGCCTCTATTTGACGCCAGGAGCACAGACACAACCAGCCGTGCCTCCCTGATGAGTCCGATCCAGCGGACGAA
>JADBJO010003625.1:2500-5000 GCA_016801955.1 Conus betulinus | reverse complement strand
TGTATTGGAGGATCCTGTTTCTGATCTGACTGCTGGATTGGAGGATCCTGTTTCTTTCGATGTTCGGTCTCGCCTGGCCAAAATTTCTTTTGATGCCGGAATAGCTCAGTTGGTAGAGCGCCTGACTCGTAATCTTGGTGATCCTGGGGTTGCGGGTTCGAACCTCCGCCGGGGCGTTTCGGTACAGGGGGATTTTTTTCCCTCGGGGTTAACATTGGTTCTGACTCCCATTTCCCATACAGCCCTTCGAATGAGACTATAAACCGAGGTTCCGTGTGTGAACGCATGCATAACATCTTGCACACACGTAAAATCCCATCACCAACATTCGGAAGAGTAGGCCAGTTTGGCCGTTGGTATGGATGACACGTTACACATAGCATGCACCCTGAGTGAGAAATGGAAAGAATGAAGGAAGTAAGGAAAATGAGTGATCGATATTGAACGATATTGACTGGATGACACGGGAAACGACTGAATGAAGCGCCAGCTGGCAGCTCTTCAGTCGGCACTACCCAGGTAGGCAGCCCGTTGTGTAAACGAGTGTTGATTGTAAAGCGCTTAGAGCTTGGTCTCTAGCCGAGAATAGGCGCTATATAAGTATTATTATTATTATTATTATTATTACGCATGAATTGCTATATGGCTATTCGTGCAGTCCCCCCCCCCCCCTTCCCCCCCCCCCCCCCCCCCCCCCCCCCCCCCCCCCCCCGCCCCATCAGAAGGGGCCATGGCCTATACTGATTCAAATTTTTCGTTCGTTTGTTCGTGTCATCTGGACCCGGTCAGGTTCGAGCCAAAAATGAAGCTTTTGGTCAGACGTGTGTCCTTTCTCTGGCACAGC
Organism: Conus betulinus; assembly: GCA_016801955.1. Taxonomy (NCBI): domain Eukaryota; kingdom Metazoa; phylum Mollusca; class Gastropoda; order Neogastropoda; family Conidae; genus Conus; species Conus betulinus. The sequence continues at coordinate 4,156 of JADBJO010003625.1, read as the reverse complement.
GAACTGACCTGAGAACACAAGCAGAACCGTTCCCAAACCTCTTTCGGACAAAGCGTGTCACAGGGGAAGAACACTGTACTGTTGTTTAATCGGAGCAATGAAAAATTGAAACAAATACAAATATACAGAGAGAGAGAGAGAGAGACAGACAGAGACAGAGACTGACAGACAGACAGAGAAGGAGAGAGAGGGAGAAAGACACAGAGACAGACAGACAGAGAGGGAGAGAGAGGGACAGACAGATAGACAGACAGACAGACAGGGCGACAGGGACTGATAGACAGACAGACAGACAGACAGAGAGAGGGAGAGGGAGACAGAGAGACATGCAGACAGACAAACCGACAGACTGAGACAGAGACAGACAGACACACAGACAGACAGACAGACAGACAGAGTTGCCAGGATGATGTCGACACACTCTGTGCCCCGATCACCCGTGTGATGCTGGCCTTAGACTGAGAAGGAAGCAAGTCATCTGCAGAGTGAACAGAAGAAGACGGCATTTCTGCGGACCACTGTGAATGTCTGTCGCATCGATCGCGAACAGAATGCATCACCATCCATTGTGGCCCTCGATCGAGATGGGCGGTGATGCGATAGTGAAGGTGGTAGTAGTTGGTGTTGGTGATGGTGGTTGGTGGTGGTGGTGGTGATGATGGTGGTTCGTGGTGGTTGGTGATGGTGGTAGTGGTGGTGGTGGTGGGGGTGGGTGGGTAACGATGGCCGAGCAGAGCCGAGAGAATCTCCCTCTGGACCTATCTTTAATGAGGACTGAAGCTGATCTTGTTCTTCAAGGACAGGCGGGTGTTGCCAGCTGGCTCTCTTTTTCTTTCTTGCTCTTGCTGATTTATGAGTTCGTGTTTCGTTTCATTATATGCATATATGAATGCATATGACTGTGTGTGTGCGTGTGTGTGTGTCTTGGAGGGGGGGGGGGGGGGGGGTGGGTGTACGCATGTGTGTTTTTTTAGTGTTTGGGCGTTGGTAGGGTGAGTTTTGTGTTTTTATGTATCGTTTTTTATAATCTATGTGATGATTTATGTCTCATGGATTTAGTGTTTATTTCATGTGTGTATGCGTGTGTGTGTGTGTGTGTGTGTACGTGCGTGCGTGTGTGCATGCGTGCGCACGCGCGCGCGTGTGTGTTGTGTGTGTGTGTGCATGTGGGGGTGGGGGTGGGGGGTGGGAGTGTTGATGTATATATATGAATACATATACTAACGCAGGCTTTTATGTAACGGTTTATAATGTCTTTTTGCAATGTCTTATGTACTTGTGAAATGATGTGGAGCAGAAAAAAACACACACACACACAAATTTTCCGATGGATGGACGGTAAAGTTGAGGAATTGAAATGGATTGAGCATGCATACATACATGCATACTGTGACGAGAGTTGGGAGTTGGTCGGTGTGCCCTCTAGGGGAAGGACTTTAGAATGTTTTCTCTAATTATTAGAGATGTGTGGTAAAATTTCACCTCCACCCTATCTCTTACTAGTTATGGAAGGAGCAACTTTCCGGTATTAGTCATCGCAAGAAATTCATTTTTTTTTCGGGGGGGGGGGGGGGGGGGGGGGGGGGGGTGCTGTTAAAATACTCAGTAGTGGCTCAGGGATAAGTTCCTTAGGCCTGTCCTCTTAAAAGTACTTGT
>JADBJO010003624.1:232500-235112 GCA_016801955.1 Conus betulinus | reverse complement strand
TGTTGTGTGGTTGACTTTGTGTGTTTTTGTGTGTTGTGTGTGGCGTGCGAATAGCGAGACAGAGAGAGAGAGAGAGACAGACGACATAAAGACAGAGAAGAGCACGCAAGAAGAGAGAGACAAGACCGACCGACAATTAGGGAAGAGAGAGAGAGAGCGGCGCGCGCGCCCACACACCCACACACACACACACACACACCCACACCGACACACACACACACACACACATAATGCGACAGAGAAATAGACATAGAGAGATAGAGAGAGGAGAGAGAGAGAGAGATAGAGATAACACCTCATTCAAAAAGACGATGCGAGGTCGGGATCGTTTCATGATCTCAGTCAAAGGAAGAAATATCACGTGCTGACAGTAACTTGATTAAACAGCGTCAGTCCAGACTGCCGTCTTCAGAACGATAACCTGAGTCAACACCTTCAGTCAGTGTGTCGTGATCACAACAACGCCCTGGGGTGACACCTTTCTGTCCGAGTGTGGAACAGACTGAGCCACTACAGACATCTCAGTATAACAGAACTGTGTGTGCAAACCGACCACAGCAAACCCTCAAGAGTGTCCTAAGGAGTGGTGCAAACGTCACACGGGAAGCGATCAGATGCTAGAGTTCCCGTCAGCTTTCTGGCCAGAGTTTCATTTTTCCGAAAGACTGGTACGAATTCCACCTTGAGTTCTACATTTATCAGAGAGAAAAACCGTGTAAATGTTTCTTTTTGATCTAAAATACGGGACCAATATTTACAGGACGAGAAGAATGATTCAGGTCAATATTTTTAGAGTACTTGGAAAGTCTGAGTCAAGAAATGCCTTGAGGTTTACACGAGAAGGCAAAGTATAGTTAAAGCACATTGCAGCCTATGACTTGGGTTATCCTTGGCATACATGGCATCCATTGTTCCGCCATTCCACTCAGTTGTAGACAGCACAGTGATGAGTCTACACTTGCTTATCTTGCAAACGTTCACGTTACTTTCTATCACACATTTGCATTTCCTTTTCGTTTGAGCACAGTTCATGTTTGTAAGAAGCAAACAAAGTAATCTGCAGCACAAATGATTTGAAAACCCTTCAGTTCTAAGGGTTCCGACAGTACAGTTCAATTAGGCGTCTCTGCATACCTTACAATTGAGGCTAAACGTAAGTCAGTAGGTGGATATCAACACGGTGAAACTGTTGCGTTGTTGAACATGTTTGTATTAGTATCATATTCCCATGACCATACTGTCTTAAAAACATCACGAGAAACACTGTCTCCAACTTTGTACAGTGGCGTTTTTTTTTTTTTTTTTTTTTGCCTCAGTGTCCATCATGGCATTACAAAGACCATGCACGAATGGCATGTTTGGTGGTGTCCATGTTCTCTCCATATATAGTGGTGCATGATGATCATTTTCATGTTTCTTAATAACAAATGAAATGGCTTTGGCAATATTTTCGACTACATGCTTTTGTGACCTGTGTGCATGATAATTAAGGGAGGTTCCAGAATATGCAGGTCTGTGCGTAGATTAGCCCCCAAGATAAGAACCATCTGATCCCCACATCTATACACCAGGCAATGTCATACTCTAAACACAATACAGAGATTGCGAATTCATCGATCTAGCAACAGAACGTGACAGAAAAGAAATAAACCAGAGAGAGAGAGAGAGAGAGAGAGAGAGAGAGAGAGAGAGAGAGAGAGAGAGAGAGAGAGAGAGAGAGGAGAGAGAGAGAGAGAGAGAGAGACAGACAGACAGACAGACAGACAGACAGACAGAGTGATAGACAGAGACACCGGAGAGAGAGAAAGACAGACGGGCAGGCAGGTGCAGAGAGATGCATACAGACCATAGACAGAAAACAGTTTGAACAAAGAAGAAAGAAAGAGAGGAAAAGAAGAAGCAGAAGCCTGGAGAGCAAGGTGGGAAGGAGAAACCTGTCAGGACTGACTCTCCATCAGGACCCAGTCTCTCAGAAATGACAGGCCCCTGACGTCATACCAACCCCCCAACACTACGCTATAAGAAGCGCTGACAATGACCTGGCTCAGCATGTCTGTCTGGCTAACACAGACGGAACGTGCCCCAGGAGGCATCTTGGCAGTTGGTGTCCACAGAATTCCCCGTGGACATCGATCGAAGTGAAGCTTTAAAGGCCTGCCTGAAAAGCGGGTGTGAACAAAAAGGAGGAGAGAGATCAAGCACCACTGGTACCGTCCAGTGACGACAGGTTTCTTTCAGTGTGCCACGGGCAGACCATGCTGGTACATACATTTCGACATCTGGTATTGAAACAAGTTTGAAAGAACACTGACCCTGAGTGAGGACCCTGGCCTTTCTCTATGGAGCCCTAAGGCTGGACACAAAGAAGGGATGAAAACAAGTGGCGATGCTGCTGTCCAGTTTTGCTGTGAAGGATTCATCTCAATCAAATACTAGCATCCAGATTACAACTCAAAGTCTAGATCTATTGGATAAGGGGGCAAAAACGTCATCTGACCCATATGTAAACGAGACATTGGCCTTTAGGTGTGTCCTCCCTTGACATGCATACTCTCCGTTATTTTACCCATTCCCCTTTGGAGGACACAGAGCACACTTGCTGTCCTGTCCAG
>JADBJO010003624.1:225000-227500 GCA_016801955.1 Conus betulinus | reverse complement strand
CCAAACCTCTTTCACACAACAATGACAGACAGAAAACCCCAGACTTAAGCGAATTTTTCAATTTGCACACGGGTATGGACTACATCAGACAGTCTGTTTAGTGTTGATTCTGTAACTGAACAAAAAACACACGAAGGAAAAGAACGTACAGGAAAACCCAAACAACAACAGCGCCTCTTTGGCTTTCATGTGATTAGTAAACACAACAGGAGGTAAAAGGTAAGGGGGGATGGGACAAGTGGGGAAGGAGAGAGGCATTTGGATTTCATTCAGACAAAAACGTTTTTTCTTCAGGAAGAATCAGCCTCCAGATGTTGACGATACACGTCATACTTCAGAAGTGGCCCCGAAGAAAACGGACAGTGATGAAAACAAAGTACAGTATGAAGCGTCTCACTGGCGTTCTCCTGTGTCCTGTCAGATCGATTTCGTTATGAGCGCCATACCCGGTGTATGCTGTAACCACTCCATGCCTGGGATCACTCCCTGGCGGGTCAGCACGGGCACCTGCCCAGAGTCACCCTCTGGGGACTTAACCAAGACCCAGCTCCCCCTTTGTTCCAAAATCGCTCCATGCTTTCAAAATTCTAAAAATGTGAAAAAAAAAAAAAAACGAAACGTATCAATCAAAGCACACTAGACTGAAATATTTGAGAGACTGATTCTGGACCTGAACCAGAGCTACTCCCAAGCGTATTCCAATGCCACATCCCCGATGAGAAATTTGGGGCGTATTCCAGAAACAAGCCATTAAGTGAACATCAGCACACACACACACACACACACACACACACACACACACACACACACACACACACACACACACACACACACACACCCACCCGCCCATGTGACAGATTTCAGAACCTTTCAAATTACTCAGCAAGGAATGAGTTCGGAATGGTTTCAGAGGCAGTTGTGGGTCAGGTCCAGAATCGCAGCTTCCAAACATTCAGGTGTAATGTGTTTTTGATTGTTACGTTTTGTCCTTCGGGATACCAAAACAAAATTTTCGGAAAGGGGTGATTTTAGACCTTAGTGGGTGACTGGTCCAGGGTAGGTGAACTTGGCCACATATAGCCTTTCTCACCCGCTGGGGAGCGATTCTAGGCTTGGAGGGATCACGGAGCGTTACACCACTAATCCACCTAACCACAGACACAGAATGTGTACATGACAGTAACCACACCACTGCAACAGCAGCCTACATCACAAGTTCTCATTTTCAAAATGTTTTGATGGCTGGCTATTTCTACTGTCCTTCAACCGCTTATGTTTTGAGGCTGGCTATTCCTACTGCCCTTCAACCACTAATGTTTTGATGGCTGGCTATTCCTACTGCCCTTCAACCACTTATGTTTTGATGGCTGGCTATTTCCTACTGCCCTTCAACCACTTATGTTTTGATGGCTGGCTATTTCTACTGCCCTTCAACCAACGCTTATGTTTTGATGGCTGGCTATTTCTACTTCTACTGCCCTTCAACCACTTATGTTTGATGGCTGGCTATTTCTACTGCCCCTTCAACCACTTATGTTTTTGATGGCTGGCTATTTCTACTGCCCTTCAACCGCTTATGTTTTGATGGCTGGCTATTTCTACTGCCCTTCAACCCACTTAGTGTTTTGATGGCTGGCTATTTCTACTGCCCTTCAACCACTTATGTTTTGATGGCTGGCTATTTACTGCCCTTCAACCACTTATGTTTTGATGGCTGGCTATTTCTACTGCCCTTCAACCACTTATGTTTTGATGGCTGGCTATTTCTACTGCCCTTCAACCACTAATGTTTTGATGGCTGGCTTGTGCTATTTCTACTGCCCTTCAACCGCTTATTTTTGATGGCTACTGCCCTTCAACCGCTTATGTTTTGATGGCTGGCTATTTCTACTGCCCTTCAACCACTTATGTTTTGATGGCTGGCTATTTCTACTGCCCTTCAAACCGCTTATGTTTTGATGGCTGGCTGGCTATTTTCTACTGCCCTTCAAAAACCACTTATGTTTTGATGGCTATTTCTACTGCCCCTTCAACCACTTATGTACTGCCTATTTCTACTGCCCTTCAACCACTTATGTTTTGATGGCTGGCTATTTCTACTGCCCTTCACCCACTTATGTTTTGATGGCTGGCTATTTCTACTGCCCTTCAACCACTAATGTTTTTGATGGCTGGTTGTTTTTTCTACTGCCCTTCAACCACCACTTGTTTTTGATGGCTGGCTATTTCTACTGCCCTACTTATGTTTTGATGGCTGGCTATTTCTATATGCCCTTCAACCACTAATGTTTTGATGGCTGGTTGTTTCTACTGCCCTTCAACCACTTATGTTTTGATGGCTGGCTATTTCTACTGCCCTTCAACCGCTTATGTTTTGATGGCTGGCTATTTCTACTGCCCTTCAACCACTTATGTTTTGATGGCTGGCTATTTCTACTGCCCTTCAACCACTAATGTTTTGATGGCTGGTTGTTTACTTACTGCCCTTCAACCACTAATG
>JADBJO010003624.1:215000-220000 GCA_016801955.1 Conus betulinus | reverse complement strand
CCTCCCCCCCCGCCCCCCCCCCCCCCCCACCCCCCCCCCCCCCCCCCGCCCCCCCTCCCCCCCCCCCCCCCCCCCACCCCCCCCAACCCCCCCCCCCCCCCCCCCCCCCCCCCCCCCCCCCCCAACCCCCCCCCCCCCCCCCCCCCCCCCCCCACCCCCCCCCCACCCCCCCTCCCCCCCCCCCCCCCCCCCCCCCACCCCCCCCACCCCCCCCCCCCCCGCCCCCCCAAACCCCACCCCCGCCAACCCCCCCCCCACCCCCCCCCCCCCCACCCCCACCCACCCCCCACCCCCCCCCCCCCCCCACCCCCTCCCCCCCCCCCCCCCCCCCCCCCCTCCCCCCCCCCCCCCCCCCCCGCCCCCCCCCCCCCCCCCTCCCCCCCCCCCCCACCCCCCCCCACCCACCACCACCCCCCCCCCGCCACCCCCCCCCCCCCCCCCCCCCACCCCCCCCCCCCCCGCCGCCAACCCCCCCCCCCCCCCCCCCCCCCCCCCCCCCCCCCCCCCCCCCCCCACCCCCCCCCCCCCCCCCCCCCCCCCCCCCCCCCCCCCCCACCCCCCCCCCCCCCCCCCCCCCCCCCCCCCCCCCCCCGCACCCCCCCCACCCCCTCCCCGCCCCCCCCCCCCCCCCCCCCCCCCCCCGGCCCCACCCCCCCCCTCCCCCCCCCCCCGTCCCAACTGCCTTTCCTTTTTTCTATCCTCCATCCCTCCCCCCGCCCCCGCCCTCCTCGGGTTCCACTGTACTATCCTCATCCCATTCCTACTCGCCGTCGCCGCCTTTTTTTTTTTTTTTGTCTTTTTTTTTTCCTGTTCACCGAGGACACGACCTTTGCTACTTACTTTTACTACTCCTACGACTATACTCCCGCCTCCATCATGTGCCCATGATACACGGACCGGCCCCCACCCCGCCGCCCCATCCCCGCCAATCCCCCCCCCACCGCCCCCCCCTCTTTTTCCTCCTCGAAATCGCTCAATTCGATCGTCTGCTTCACAGCCCCACATTGCTTCTCTTTCCTGGGTACAACCATCCTGATACGTACCCATGGCAGAGCAAGTCCGTGAGCAGCAGGGGTTGAGAAAGAGAGAGGTAGAGAGAGAGAGAGAGAGAGAGGGAGGATAGCAGAGGGGAGAGAGAGAGAAGAAGAGAGAAGAGACAGACAACTATAAGAGACAGATAGAGACAGAGACAGACAGAGATAGACAGAGACAGACAGACAGACCAGATTTTTTATTCAGTATGGCCAAAGCCCCACTTGAAGGGTGTGAACATTAATGATTTAATATATACAAGACAAATCTAGATGATGGTGTCAATCCATCATCTCCTGTTTCAAACTAAAAATCAAACGACCACGTGTAAACGTTTCCACAACCAACATACAAAGGAAACAAAGAGAAAATGAAAACAACACAGATAGACAGACAGACAGGGCCGAGAGAGACAGACACAAAGAGGGAGAGAGAGAGAGAGAGAGAGAGAGAGAGAGAGAGAGAGAGGGAGGGAGGGAGTGGTGGGAGGGGTGTCGGTGGGAGGCTGCGTTAAATCAAAAAGAAGGTAGGGAGATTCAAAATAAGAAGTCGGCGAATTACGTGATTAGCTATTTACAAACACTGTTTGAAGACATTCAGAAGGTTCAGGCTGGTTTCAACAACACAAAAACTAGTTAACATTGATTTAGAGAGAGGAGATAGAGAGAGAGAGAGACAGAGAGAGATGGTTTAGTCATAAGGGACGTGACTCTTTGCAGAGGGGTACAAACGAATAACAAATTTTAATTTTAAGGGTTTTTCTAAGAGAGAGAGAGGAGAGAGAGAGAGAGAGAGAGAGAGAGAGAGAAGAGAGAGAGACAGACAGACAGACAGACAGACAGACAGAGACAGACATAGAGAGAATGTGACAGAGAGAGGGAGGGAGAGGTGATGGTAATGTATCTGAGACCTGATGCCTTCCATTTCTAGGGGAAAAAATGAACCTAACGTCCAACGTCCCTCGTGGTTTAACGGCAAATGTATGTGTAAGGGCTGGAAGGCAGGATGAATTGTTGCCGCAATGGGAAGCCAAGCGAGCTGGTGGTCAGCTGTTTCACTCTGTGTGAGGAGATCATCAGGCTTGCTTGTGGCTCCTTGGTAACCTCCCACAGTGGACCATTTATGGTTCTTCAGTTTCTCTCTTCACACTACGAGATTTTTAGACGTATAACACTATCAATTTTATTTCTTCCTCTTTCTTGTTTGTTTTTGTTTACAGCGTGAGTTCAATAAGAATGTGTATCTAACAATTATTGTTATTGCCTCACCACAAGCTTAATGAATGTTTCACTGCACTGACGTAGCCTGGTTTTTGTTGCCACCAGTCTGAATTTCACATGGAAATTGGAGACATCTTTATGTACCAAGACTCACGTTTACTTTCAGGGCACAGTCATGTCTGTCTGCACGCACTGGACATAAAACAAAAGAAAAAAACAATGTAATCCACTTCAACATGACACAGAATGACTAAGCAAAATGCAGGAAGCGTTTTTTATGTGTATTAAAGCGTAATGGCATAATCACTAAAACATAGAGCAGGCTGGTTTATCATAAACTTACACCATTTTGCTGAATTTTAAATATTTACTCACTTTAACAGAACATTCTTGCCAGCCGAGAATAGTCTGCACAGGTTGTAAACAGATTTCACACTCGTATACTTTCTGGGAATAAAACGTACTCGTAACTCTTCATACTTTGGGCATTCCATAATGAAATGAAATTCGTCTCCAACATCTTGTTTACAATCTTTACAGAAGCGTTCCTCGCGGGCAAGACCAAGTCTTCTTCCTACTTCAATCATGAGTTTGTGATTACTTCATCGGAATTTACACACACATACACACACACACGGACAAAAGTACCCACAAGCACATAGAAGCACACACCCACCCATCCACATACGTGTAGAAGTAAGCACACACTCACGCGCACAGAAGGTGCAGAAGCAATCTGAGAGGAAAGGATAGGTAGAACAGAGAGAACATAGAGAGACTGCCTAACTTTCCACACTCAGCTCAATCATGATGCTTTCTGTATCTATTTCCCTAAGGACAGAAAATAGCCAGATAATGAGAAAGAGTTTAAAAAAAAAAAAAAAAAAGCACCTCGGCTTAAAATTTACGAGTCCAATCTTTCTGTAGAAATCTCACCAAGGATGCTGGCAGCTGCAGATCTGACGGTCCGTCAGCAACGGCTTGTGAAACATGGACCTTCCAACACATTTGTCTGTCTGTCTGGGCCCTGGCCGGCGACGACAGGCGTGTCTTCTGTTCGTACCGACCATCAGATTGAAAACATCAGTCTTCTTATTTTTCTTCTTTCTTTCTCCTTTCTAGAGAGTGAGTGAGTGAGTGAGTGTGTGTGTGTGTGTGTGTGTGTGTGTGTGTGTGTGTGTGTGTGTGTGTGTGTGTGTGTGTGTGTGTGTGTGTGTGTGTGTGTGCGCGCGCGCGCGCGCGCGCCAGATTTTGGGGGCTTCTTGTTCTTGTTCTGTTGTTGCTAATTTACTTCTGTTTGTTTTTATCCTTTTTTTTTGTTCTGTTCCTTTTGTGTTCTTCTATTCTTATTTGTCACTTGATTTCCTTCCACTTCTCCTTTCCTCCTCCACTCTTTTTCTGTTTTCTTTCACTTATGCTTTTCTCTTCCTCCTCGTTGTTCGTTCGTTTGTATATTTGTATGTTTTTCTTTTTCTTCTCCTCCCTTTTTATACTTCCTCTTATTCTTGCTTACTCTTTTTCACCTTTATCTTCTTATTTCCTTCTGTCTTCTTCTTTATCTTCTTCTTTCTTTTTTTTTTTCTTTCCTTTTTTTTTCCTTTCATCACAGTCCCAAAAGCACGCAACCACCATACGTCAGTCAAACTGGTAACTTTCTTTGTTTGACTTTGTTGGCTGGTCCTTGTGGTTGTCATCTGACACAGAAAAGAGAAAAGGAGTGGAGCCAGGGAGAATTTTGCTGAAGAACTGGGGATGGCGGTCTTGATGAAAAGGATTGGATTTAGAAATGGGGAATAAACTTGGAGGAGTCCAGAAATACAATCTCAGTAAGTAAGTTCCAGTCACTAGCTGCGCAGAGAAAGGAGGGATTCCTGTATGCTGTCGTACAAGAAGAAAGAGGGTTTGAGCCTGATTGGGTGGTCATGCTGCTTTAACTCACCGGTCGGAGCCTCGATGCTGTGTATCAGTTTGCTGCAGAGAATGAGTTTGGAATAGAAGAAAAAGGGGAACATGTGGTTGCCCACCATGCAAGTCCATACAACACTCTTTGCAGAAAAAAGCCACCGCTCGCTCGACTTCAAAGCTGATTTCTCTCCCATTGTGTTTTCTTTTCGTCAAGGGTCGAAGCGAATCATCAGTTTCGCGGTGTGATTTTAGAAAACGGCTTTCTTTTCAAGACTCCAAAGGAAAATATCCGTTGACAGCGCTTTTAAGTCAGGGTAGTATATTTTAGCATATTACTCCAGGAACCAAACCAACAACCAGATCGGCAATCTGGCTTTGCAACTAGAGACAGAGAGTGTTTATAGCGAGTGTCTGAAATGTCGGAGTTGACAGATGTCAGGGAATCTGACAGTTATCTCTCTCTCCCATCTCTCTCTCTCTCTCTCTCTCTCTCTCTCTCTCTCTCTCTATTTCTCACACACACACACACACACACACACACACACACACACACACACACACACACACACACACACACACACATACGCACGCACACACGCACACACGCACGCACGCACATACACGCGCGCGCGCTCGCGCACGCACACACTCACACAGAAGGTACATCTGTGCATTGATTTCATTATTAGATGTCCACTTTAGCGAATACTGGGTAAGAAAGGTGTGTCAAAACTGGCTGCAAAGATGAAAGCTGACATGGATTTGACAGCTTCTACAGGGATATAAATATTGTGGGCAGTTTATTTCATTCATTTTTTCTTCTCTATCCTTTGAGGGATAGAA
>JADBJO010003624.1:205000-207500 GCA_016801955.1 Conus betulinus | reverse complement strand
CGCCACGACGGCCATCCGATGACGTTGGCCATGTTCTTGCTGATACCAATGATACTTGCCACGAACCACTGGACATGGGCATGGAGATGGTACTGAAACTGGGGCGTTATCAGGAACAGGGCAAGAACGATTACAGAACTGGGAATTTTCATAATAATCTATTAGAAATAGGATAGTGAAGACGATACTGTGGAGGTTCATTTTTAGTTTGAGATTACTTTGAAAGGCTGTACTCCTTTGTGTCATATTGTGACATCAACCCAAAAGGTTTAAAACAGACAGAACACCTGCAGTGTTAGTCGTGAAATTTCAATACTTTCAGACATGCATCTGTTAAGTGGATTAGAATCGGCTGTGTGGTTTCAGTATTCCCATTTGAGCCCATGACATGATCAAGTCAGGGTAGAAGCCAGCCACAAATAAAGGCGTGTGATGGGAATCGTGCTCACGACCTTCCAGTTTGCTCGTCTGCAATCCTGATCAAGGCACTATGGCAGATGATGCTAACGCTAGAATCAGGAGTTTGCTAACAGAGAGAGAGAGAGAGAGAGAGAGAGAGAGAGAGAGAGAGACAGAGAGAGAGAGAGACAGAGAGAGACAGAGAGAGAGAGAGAGAGAGACAGACTCATGACGGCCAGAGAGACAGAGTAGAGGAAATTGCACAAACGGCCAAAGTATCATTAGGAGAAAATGCACATGCAACATACATAAAGTATCTGAAACAGACAGCATGAGAGAGAAAGAAAAAGAGAAGGAGAGTAAGTGAGAGAGAGATATAGAGGGGTGTGTGTATGTGTGTGTGTGTGTGTGTGTGTGTGTGTGTGTGTGTGTGTGTGTGTGTGTGTGAGACAGAAGACAGACAGAGAGAGAGAGAGAGAGAGAGAGAGAGAGAGAGAGAGAGAGAGAGAGAGAGGGTGCACATGGTGGTGGTAACGTATCTGAGCCCTGACAGTCTGACTCTGTGAAGATAAAAAGAACCAAACATCAAAGTCCCTCGTGTTAACGGCAGATTTATGTGTAAGGGCAAGAAGGCAGGATGAATGGTTTCCACAACGGGAAGGTCAGCCAACCAGCAAGCTGTTCCACTCAGCTTGAAGAGATCTTCAGGCTTGCTTGTGGCTCCTTGGGTACCTCCCACAGTGGACATTTTATGGTTGTTCTGTTTCTCTTCTTCAAACTACGCGATTTTCGATGGATCATACCATAACTTTTGTGTCTTCTTGTTCTTCTGCTAGGGCCTACAGTCACTGAGACTACCTATCCAACAATGCTCATCGTTGACCTACCTCAAACATGATGAATATTTCCTGTAGTGGCTTACCCCTGGGTTTTGTTTCGACCAGTCTGATTTCAACACTGAGGCTGGAGACAGTTTACGTATGACAGTTATTTTCACTATCATTGCGTGCATCATGCCTGTTTCTGCGTTCACTTGTACACGACACACACACACACACACACACACACACACACACACACACACACACACACACACACACACACACAAGCACACACACACAAACAACACGAGATGTAGATCACACAGAGGAGACACACACACAGACACACAACTTTTTGTTCTCAGCTCACGCACAGAGAGGACAGAGGGAGATCCATTTTTTGTTCTCAGCTCACGCACAATACCTCGAGACAGACAGGCAAAAGGAAAACCCTCGACTGAAATTTACGAGTCCTATCTTTCTGTAGAAGCCTCACCGAGGATGCTGGCAGATGCAGATCTGACGGTCCAGCGGCAGATTTACAGCACCCATGGCAACGGCTTGTAAAACACGGACCTTCCAACACATTTGTCTGTCTGTCTGGGCTCTGGCCGGTGAAGACAGGCGTGTCTGCTGTTCATACCCACCATCAGATTGGGAACATCACTTTTCTTTCTTTCTTTTTTTTTCTAATGTGCGTACATGGAAGTTTGGAGCGGGATCATGTCAGTCACCTTCAGTACTGTTTACCTTGGATGCTCAGTGCTGCTTACTCCGTTCTTTTAACAATGTCTTCTCTCTAACAATTTTACCAGCCTTTTATCTTCTATGTATTTCACAATTCTATTGTTTTAGAAGTGTGTATCTCATGTTTTTTTTTCTCTCAAAAAAGGAAGACGAAAACAACTATCCATTTATCCATTTTAAGTCATTTACTGTGCATTCAATTTGAGGCTTAACGCGCAAGGATATTTACAGATTTAACTTGTCTTCTTTATCTCCAAGAAATAAAGGCTATTCGTTTTGTTTTTACGTGATCGTTCATCCTGACTTTTAAATGTGTTTTCATTTCCCTCAATATGACTCTTCCTTACTGTAACTGCTCAATGACAAAGACAAAGGTACTAGAGAAAAACAAACAAACAAACAAACAAACCGCATCCTATATGACACGTCATAGTAGGTCAAGTGGCTCCAAGATCCAACCCCCAGTGTTCACAGACTGTAAATTCCATTCCATTACGATGGTCAACCATTTCTGAGAATGTGGACCAACAACA
>JADBJO010003624.1:200000-202500 GCA_016801955.1 Conus betulinus | reverse complement strand
GTGTCTACTTCTGTCTGCATATAAATCTATCTATCTATCTAACTATATACACCCAAAGTTATATTTGTGTGCTTATGTGTACGTTTGTGTGTGCATACACACTGGATTTATATGTACGTGTGTACTTGTGTGTCCGTTTAAACCACTTCGGCGTGCCTGAGAGCATGTGAAGTTCCTCTTTATGAATACATAGGAGTGTGTTAACGCATACATGCGCACCCGATTTGTCAAACAGGAGGCTGCGGGTTTAAAAGGAGGAGGGAGGCTATCCACAAGAAAGAAAACCGCACAGTTGCACAATGATGGATACTTTGATGGAAAACACACAGCGCCCAACGTGAGGCAGAAGAATCCCTCTCTGGCTGTGTATCTCCATCATGGAAGCCGACTAACAACACACGGATGGCATCGTTCGCGTCTTGCTGTCTCTTCTCTCGAATTATGATGGTGTTTTGATGTGCCACAGAATCTGTACCCCACCCCACCGCCTCACTACCCCCCTTCCCTCCCATCACTTATCTCCATTCTCATCCTCTCCTCAGGTTCGCCCTCCCCCCCCCCCCCTTTTTCCCCCCTCCGTTCTGTCCGGGCCCCCGCCCCTCCCTCCTCTTGATCTCCCGTCCCCTTCTTCTCTCTCCTCTCGCACTTGTAGTGCCATTGTTACAGCCAACGGTTGAGGACGCAGAAGAGAGAGAGAGAGAGGAGGGGGGGAGACAGGGACAGAGAGAGAGAGAGAGACAGAGAGAGAGAGAGAGAGAGAGAGAGACAGACAGACAGACAGACAGACAGACAGAACAGACATATGTTTTTCATTCGTGAAAAGTGTATGTCAACTAAGCAAAACAACATAAATCACTATGCAAGTCTTTTGAAAAGAGAAGGATTTCAAAGTCTTGTTCACCTTCCTGGCCCACCGAGTCCTGGAATCCCTGCAGCTTGCGTGCACTGAATGTAGTATACAAATAAAACAATGTGATTGGTTTTATCACCTGTAGGATGGTTCGCTGAATCAGAGGACAGACCTGTCGTTGGCATCCTATGTGGAGGCATTGCAAGGGCGCATGCTTCATCTTTAATAGCATGGGAGGAGTCCATGATAAATCTTAAGCAAAGACCACTGGTCTATGACATGCTTAGCAACCTCCCAGAAGAGATATGGGATATTAAAAAAAATCAACGATGACTAATATTTCTCCAGATTAAGATATCTGTAAAAGTTTTAAGTATTTTCTTGTCAGGGAAGTTTCCCCCTGTTACACTAAGGATGCACACTGAGAGGAGGCACAGCCACATTTTTGTTTGTTGTTATATGTCAACATGAGTCACAAAATTGGCATAGATTTTGCGGCTTGTTGAAACTAAAACCAGGGGAGAAAAAAAACTTTAAATAGGTCTGTGAGGTCCAGAAAATGTTGTTGTTGTTGCAAAAACGGGGTTTTGTGTGGCACCATTTGCGGCCAGCTTTTTAAAATAAAAAGTATTTGTGAGTCTGTGAGGCCTTGATTAATATGTGTTAGGCAGAGAGATGAGAGAGAGCGAGAGAGAGACAGAGAGAGAGAGGAGAGAGAGAGAGAGAGAGAGAGAGAGAGAAGAGAGAGAGAGAGAGAGAGAGAGAAGAGAAACGCATCCAAGCCCCGTGATGGCTCTAGTTTCCCAGAGGAGAGAGAAAGGAGATGTTCGGGAAACCAAACATCAAACGTCCCAAGCCCTGATGTTAACCGCAGACTGGGCTTCTGGGGGATCAAACCATGGGATAAAGAGACTGGTGCTCCTGGAATGGGGGGGTCCTACAGAAAGAAGGCCTGTGTAATGGGGGGGTCAAGGAAACCGACAGGCTGTGTCCCCTCTGTGTGAGAGGCCATCAAACATGCCTCTTGATCTCCTCATACCTTCTACACAGCACATGAGACTACTTATGCCCAACATTCTCATTCTTGCCTCCTCGCCAAGAACTTGATGGAGTTTCACTACATGGGCTTTGTCTGGGTTTTGTTTCGACTGGGCTGACTTTAACACAAGCTGGTGCCGACTTAGATACTAGACTCCTTTTCACTGTCATTTTACTAGGTACGCATGCTTTAATGCCCGTTTGCGTGCTGTACCCTCTCTCTCTGTGTCTGTCTCTCTCTCTCTCTCTCTCTCTCTCTCTCTCTCTCTCTCTCTCTCACACACACACACACACACACACACACACACACACAACACATACACACACAACACAAACACACACATGCACTTTACTCTCAGACTAATCATGGTTTTCACTGACAACACATCCATTAATACACCAACTAACACACACACACACACACACACACACACACACACACACACACACAACCACGCTGAAAAATAGGACAGGCAGAACAACAGATAAGACATATAACAGCAAAAAGAGATGGCTTAACTTTCTATACTCTGCTCACGCACAACGGTCTATACATCCATTTCCCTCCATGTGGTAAAAAAAAGAGACAAAGACACAGGGTGAAAACCCCTC
>JADBJO010003624.1:192500-195000 GCA_016801955.1 Conus betulinus | reverse complement strand
ACACAAAAGTTATAATGAAAGCAAATAATCAAAATGTAGTATTCACATTACATCAACCGTATCTCATGAATATAATATCAAAAATGAATCTCTCTCTCTCTCTCTCTCTCTCTCTCTCTCTCTCTCTCTCTCTCTCTCTCTCTCTCTCTCTCTCATTTCACGAAAGAAAACTTTTATCCAGGAATTAGAGCTCGAGCCAAGGGCCAAAGCCAATCTCTTCACTGTCTTCCCTCTCCCAATGGCCCGCTGGCCTGACGAAATTGCACGAGAACTTAATTCAAGGGGCACTAGAGGAAAACAACAGCTTGAATGATTAGAGCCAACCTGTCCACAGGTCCGGACATCGTCCCAGCCAATCGGAAGAACATGTGACATCTGAACATTTCCATCCCATCTCCCCTCTTCCACCTCTACAGGGTTCTTCTTTCAGTCCTCGACAGCTTATACTTGTGGTATACATGCCCGCTGGTCTCAGGAGTTTGAAACAGAATCGGGATTTGTTTTCCTACTTAAAGAATGACAAAGATTTGCCTGTGGAGATCTTTTCCAGAGGAATACATGAAAACGAATCTTTGATTACTGCTATGGAAATGAACTAGTTTGGCCAAGGTACGTCAGATGAATCAAAGAAACGAAATGAAAGTGTCTATGGAATAACTAATGAACACACAAAGTACATGAAATAAATCAATCAATTAATTAGAAGTAAACGTATTATATTGGTGTCGCTTTTTTCCAGCAAAATCTGATATTCAAAATACATTCTGACTTCCGTCTCTCATCCCTCTTTGCCATACCCATCTTTCCCTCCCTCCCTCTCTCTCTCTCTCTCTCTCTCTCTCTCTCTCTCTCTTTCTCTCTCCTCCTCCTCCCTCCGTCCCTCCCCTCTCTCTCTCCCTCTGTCCGCCCCTAACCCAACCTCATTTCATCAGACAAAATCGAAGCCAGTAATGACAGCTGGAGCCAGGGCCAAAAATCATTGTTGTCACTGTCTCATTGTCTGTCAACAGCTCGCGCGCCGCTGGCCTTAAAGCAGTGGACACGGGATCTCCACACAAGGGGCGATGGGCGAAAAACACGGGTTCCCTCAAGGATAAGCAACTCTCCCCACAGACTGTCTACATCCCTGCCAACTGGAAGAAATTTGTGGAATCTAAAACTCACCTTCCCCTCCCTCCCTGACCTTCCACGTGTTAGAATGCTTTTTATGTTTGTGATGACAATACCTTCTGATGCCAGAGTTTTGAAAGTGAACAGGGATTCGGTTTATTCCCCTTTCACGATCTGCAAAGAACTACCTCCATTGACCTTTTTGACAGCAGAACGAAGAAGGGGAAAAATGTAACAAAAGAAAACCAATAAATAGCCGATAACTCAGATGCATCAGGAGCTAGAACAGCACTGTGGAGAGCATGGACCTGCCCTTTGATCCAGATCCGTCCCACAGCCCCGAACCGCAGATCCTCACCACAGATCCTTACCGCAGATCCTCACCACCAGATCCTTACTGCAGATCCTCACCACAGATCCCTACTGCAGATCCTGTCTACATTATCACACATATCCTCACCACAGATCCACACCACAGATCCTTACTGCAGATCCTCTTTACATTATCACACCTATCCTCACCACAGATCCACACCACAAATCCTTACTGCAGATCCTCTCTACATTATCCCACATATCCTCACCACAGATCATCACCACAGATCCGTAATACAGATCCTTTCTACATTATCCCACATATCCTCACCACAGATCATCACCACAGATCCGTAATGCTGATCCTCTCTACATTATCACACATATCCTCACCACATATCCTCACCACAGATCCTTACCGCAGATCCTCTCTACATTATCACATAGATCCACACCACAAATCCACACACACAGATCCGTAATACTGATCCTCTCTACATTATCACACATATCCTTACCACAGATCCGTAATACAGATCCTCTCTACATTATCACACATATCCTCATCACAGATCCTCACTGCAGATCCTTACCAAATTATCACACATATCCTCAACACAGACCCTCACTGCAGATCCTTACCACAAATCCAGTCACTGATCCATACCACTAGTCCTCACCCGCAAATCCACATCACAAAAGTACCATAGATGCGCACAACAGATCCAAATCAGAGATCCGTACCAAAGATCCGTATCACATATCCACGCTACAAATCTGTACCACAGATTCTCACAACAGATCCAAAACACAGATATCCACACCACAGATCTGTACCACAGATTCCCACAACAGATCCATACCACATGTCCGTATCACAGATCCACATAACAGATCCACACTACAGATCCAACCCATAGATCCACGCAACATAGCATTACAGATTCACACCAAAGTTCTGCACCAAAAAGTAATTACTTTGAAAAGTGGGCCACATTCTGTCTTTCCACACTAGATTTTGGTGTGTGTGTGTGTGTGTGTGTGTGTGTGTGTGTGTGTGTGTGTGTGTGTGTGT
>JADBJO010003624.1:185000-190000 GCA_016801955.1 Conus betulinus | reverse complement strand
ACACTACATATCCACATTACAGATCCACACTACAGATTCCACATCAAAGATCTACACCAAAACGGCGTTCTTGGGAAAACATACCATCTTTCCAATAAAATTCGTGAAAAACCTGTCGTTTTTTCAGGGAGGCGGGAACAGGGTTAGAGGGCAGAAGGCTCTCTCTCTCTCTCTCTCTCTCTCTCTCTCTCTCTCTCTCTCTCTCGCGTATTCTACTTGCAAACATAGACAAACCAGGAATCGCTGGTGAAAACAGACCCCCTCAGGGGAGGTCCTGCAGGTCGTGGTGTACAGT
Source organism: Conus betulinus (assembly GCA_016801955.1). Taxonomy (NCBI): domain Eukaryota; kingdom Metazoa; phylum Mollusca; class Gastropoda; order Neogastropoda; family Conidae; genus Conus; species Conus betulinus. Next base: position 189,705 of record JADBJO010003624.1, on the reverse strand, counting down.
GGGGATTGTGGTGATGTATCTGAAACCTTAATCCATGGTGACGTCAGACCTGTCTTTGTACAAGTCATGGCGATACCGTCTCTTTGATGGATGATATACTCTTACACACACACACACACACACACACACACACACACACAATTGCAGGCTAACAATTCTCCTTCGTTACGTTGATGACTTAATGACTTGGCAAGGTTGTTGTTTTTTCAACGGGGGGGGAGGGGGGGGGGGCGGGGCGGCGGCGGCGGCGGCGGAGACGAAGAAACAGAACGAGCATGAAAAATCAGGGTAAGCAATTGTAAACATAAAATCCTTCACTAGCAGCACATGGGGGGACCATTGTCATCCATCTTGTACATTGAACCATTCATACTGCTGGCCCCTTTCTGTAAGAGATCAACATTCTTCATCTGATCTGAGATTTACAGTAGAGAGATTGTTGTCAACACTTCCGGTGTGTTTGCAGAAGTTGCAGTTTGAGTTCGATGGGACGACAGCCTGATATGGCCCTTTGCGGTTGGTTAAGCTGTAAGCAGCATTACCTTACCATACCTGCTCCAAGGCCTTTGTCCGCTGGATCGGACTCGTCAGGAAGACATGGCCGATTGTGTCCGTGCTTCCTTGGCATCAAATGAAGACACACCACCATGCATCATTCTGTGGTGTTCTCACCACCAAGGGTTTCACAAACAGAATCCAACAGCACCCCCAAAGCAGCAAGCACACACACACACACACACACACACACACACACACACACACACGCGCGCGCGCGCGCGCACATACAGAATCCACATGCATGCCACACTCTTCCTGTCTCCTCATATACACACGCTCACATAACTCAAGCAGGCTTCCACTGGTCCACACACCTTCGCCATCGTCCGTGCCTACCCATCACTCTCCGCTCTTTTAGCCCCTCACACACACATGTTTACAGCCCAGCCGACCACAAACGGCCATATCAGGGCTGTCACTACATTGAAGTCGACTTACAAGTCATAAAAAAACTCACACACAGCCCTTTTAAAGTGTACACCTTCTAAAAACACACCGGAAAACTTCGTTAAAAATCTTTCTTCCCTGAAATCGTACATCAGATGAAAAATGTTAATCTCTTTCAGAAATTTAAAGATCGCATCAGGTGGGACATCTCTAAACAAGGTTTTATGTCTCACATCGTGCAAGCCCCAACACTCTAAAAGAATGTGTTTGACTGTGAGTGACATGGAATGCACCATGGAGCTTTTTCATCTTTCAAAAGATAAGAATGGAGGGTAAAGCGAGTAGCCTGTATGCAAAGTCACAAAACTTTTTTTTACGGCCGCCTCGGGAACATGGTAAAAAAAAAATCTTACAGGTCAGGACGGGTTTTAAAACAGTTTGTTATGTGTCTGCAAATTCCATTCCTCTTGCCAGAGGTCTTTGACACAGGCCTAACATATATGAATATGCACCTGGCTGAGAGAGAGAGAGAAGAGAGAGAGAGAGAGAGAGAGAGAGAGAGGAAAAACAGAGTGAGACAGAGAGACAAAGACAGACAGACTGACTGAGAGACAGACAGACAATGATGATGATAATCATGATGGTGATGATGATGGTGATAATGACGATGATGATGATGATGAGGAGGAGGAGGAGGAGGAGGAGGAGGAGGAGGAGGAGGATAATGATGATGGTGGTGATGATGATGATGATGATGATGATGATGATGATGATGATGATGACGATGGTGGTGGTGATGATGATAACGATAATGATGATGATGATGACGACGACGACGATAGTGCGGTGGAAAACGGGAGAGGGGGGGGGTCAAAGAAAAAAAGTTTTAAAAAAACAACACGCCATACTAATGTTGACCTGTCAGTTTGACGAATGACCCATTAATGACACTCACACTGCCACCACTAGCGGTCCTCCCATGCGGCAGTCCAGTGTGGCGCTCCCGCCATGACATCCACTGTGCCACATCCATATTGGATGAGAATCATTTCCCAAAAAGCTTTTCCTTAAAAGTTTTCAGAGTTTTATTCCTTCTTCTGTAGTGGCCATGACTCAAACCATTCCTTCTGTCTGTCTGTCTGTCTGTCTGTCTGTCTGTCTGTCTGTCTCTCTCTCTCTCTCTCTCTCTTCTTCTTTCTTCTCTTCTTCTTCTTCTTCTTCTTCTTTCTTTTTCTTCTACTTCTTTCTTCTTCTTCTCTCTGTCCTTTGTTTCTGTCTGCCTGTCTGTTTGCCTGTCTCCCTCCCCCATCCCCCTCTCTCTCTGACACTCGCTCTTTCTTCTTCTTCATCTTCTGTCTCTCTGTTGTTTTCTGTCTGTCTGTCTGTCTGTCCTCCTCTCTCTTTCTCTCTCCTTCTCACACACGCACACGCACACGCACACACACACACACACACACACACACACAGAGAAAATAGGCAAACTGGGAGCCAATGATGACAGTGGGAGCCAAAACAAACAGTTGGAAAAACAACAAAAACGAAAAACACTTTCCCCTGTCTCTTCATCATCCCGTAATAGACCGCTGCCTTTATCAAATTGCAACGCGAACTTGATACAAGGCCTGATCAGGGAACAATGAATCACCTTAATGATCAGAGCAGCTCTCTCCACAGACCTGTCAATCGTCCCTGTCAATTGGAGGAGGACCGTCTGGGATCAAACACATCCCCATCCTCTTTCATTCCCTGTCCTCCTTCACACGTTTCAGCCACGTTTGTATCTCTCTGATATCAATGCCTCCTGATGCCACTGCTTGGAAGCTCAACAGGGATTCTGTATTTTCTCTTTTACGACCGTCAAAGCTCTGTCTTCATTCTCCCTTTCTGGAGCAGCACAAGGAGGGCAAACACTGAAGAGAAAATGTATTCACTAAGCTAGGAAAAAGATGATGATTTTCTCTCTCAGGCGTGCATGCGCACTGACTGACTGACAAACCATTTTCTCTCTCACAATGCACGTGCGCTCACACACACACACACACACACACACACACACACACACACACACAGAGCTTTTAATCCTGTGACCCGTTAAATTAAAACACAGGCACACACAGACTTGAACACACACACAATCAAACAAAATGTAAATGAAACAAATCAAACAAATCAAATGAAACACATCACAAAAATCTTGCCATATATTACTACACTGAATGTAACGTTACACAACTTTACAAAGTTTTAGAAACTTCGCTAAGTTTAGCAACACTTTTTAACACCGCAGAGCAAACAACAATAGTTAAACAATGAAACTTATACATGTACATTTTCTTAATATAAACTGATTTCTAATGTCGTTATATTTTGCGCATTTCATTTCAAAATTAAATTCATCATCAAGGTCATTCTGGTCGCAGTCCTGACAGAATCGTTAATCGTGATGTATTCCAAATCGTCTGCCACTTCTCTATCACGAATTTATGATTACCACAGGAAAACCGAATTAGTGGGTATACATAAACATCGGGCAACATTTCAAAGTACTTTTTCACGGCAAAACTCTGTTTTAATATATCTATAAACAAACACTTATTACTAGACTCTAAAGCATCATTCCATGCACGTATGTAAATGTCTTCAAACGAATTACGAACATTTCTACAAAGAATGTGAACAGACGAAAACTTTTGTCTCCCACACACAGTCGAATCCTGTTTCTATTAGGACATCCCGTATACACATCAACCACCTAGATATAAAACATGATAGCTGTATAAATCATATCATACTGACATAAACTTGATGAATAATTGTTTGTGGAGAAAGTAATGATGATCAGAATTTGACCATTCGTGCATATACTTGAACTGAAACAGGATGCATTCCTAGTTGTCCATATATCAATTCTGTTTCGGTAGAACGATTTCAATGAAAAACGATGCCTCAAAAATTCAAGTTGAAAACTTTCCATTCGCTTTAAATCACTGTATCCCCAAATTTCACACCAACGTAAAAGTACAGGCAGTACCATTGACTGGAATTAAGTCCAGTACAACATTTATAGGCAAATTTTGAAATCTTGCCATCTTTAACAAAGAAAACGTTACACATCGCGCTTGGTCATAAAAATACTTCTTACATTTATTTTTTAAAAAAAAAAAATCCTGTTCCGCTAAAAACTGCAGCTAAATATGTGAAAGCGTGTACAATTTGTATAGACTGGTTTCTGAACTTTAGTTTTTTCCCTACGATTACTGCATCCATTAAAGAATGCAACCTTTGTTTTTGCTACTTTTAACACTATGCTTCCATGCATCACAACACTCCCTTAATACATTAAGAGCTTGCTGTAAACCACAAAACTCATCTGCAATAATAACAATATCATCAGCAGATAAAAGTAAAAGTAAACTAATGTAACTTAATAAATCTGAATCAGTAAGATTTAAATCAGTATTTAAGAAAGCACAGTTACGATCTGTGAGATATAGTTCAGATCATTAAAATACAAAGAAAACAGCAAAGGTGAAAGATTTTCACCTTGACGAACATCTCTAAAAATGCCAAAATATTCAGACTAGCTCCCATTTATCTCTAAAAAAAAAAATTTTAAAAAAGCCAAAATATTCAGACTGACTCCTTTATACATATACAAGATCTTCTATTTGCTGATACATATTTGTGATTATATGCAAAATCTTTCTACTGAAACCTTTGATAAGCTTTTGCCATAATCCCTGCCTCCAAATTGAATCAA
>JADBJO010003624.1:150000-180000 GCA_016801955.1 Conus betulinus | reverse complement strand
AGAGAGAGAATGAGATGGAAAGACCGAGAGTCTGTTAAAAACACACACATACATAGAAGGCAGAGAGAGAGCAGCGGGTGGGGGACGAGCCTGGCGCGCATTGTCAAGACACTATTGTTACTCAAAACCTGTAGTGTTATATGGCACTGATCCGGAAGAAAACGCTTGTAGGAAAGGACAAGCAGCGAGAAAGAGATAATTAGACTTATGGGGGTGCACGGGGTGGGGTGGGAGGCGGCGAGGGATGGGAAAGAGAGAGAGAGAGAGAGAGAGAGAGAGGAGAGAGAGAGAGAGAGACAGAGAGAGACAGAAGACAGAGAGACAGACAGACAGAACATACAGACAGACGGACAGAGAGAGAGAGAGAGAGAGAGGAGAGAGAGAGAGAGGAGACAGACAGACATACAGACAGACAGACGGACAGAGAGAGAGAGAGAGAGAGACAGACAGACAGACAGACAGACAGCGACAGAGAGAGATATCAGGAGAGAACTACACAGAAATGGGCAGCAGTAATGCTCCTATTAGACCCTCCGTAAACGAAAGGACACAAAGTTTGAAAGGTCTGATTAGGACTAGTAAACACCGATACTGTGTGCTGATCTACTGTAAGGAGAAAACTGTTTACTTCTTGTACTGATCCGCTCTCTCTCTCTCTCTCTCTCTCTCTCTCTCTCTCTCTCTCTCTCTCTCTCTCTCTCTCTCTCAAGTAAAAATCCATGAAGGAACACTGACGTAAAAAAAAAAAAACAAAAAACATAAGTACCTGGCTGATTTCTCTTGGTTTCGTTCAGTTTTCTACTCGTAGACAGTGCTGTGAGCGAAAAAAAAAAAGGAATGGAAGGCAGTAGATGGGTAGGGCGCTGGGCGTATGGAGGAGGGGAAAAGGGTGAGATAATAACAGCCCCCCCCCCCACCCTCTATATTGAAACCTCCTTGGAGTACAGTTGATGATATTACTACTTATCGACCTGTGTAGGTAAATGACTTATAAGAGTCAAATCATTATATTTGTTCCACCTAAATGTTATTGTGTTACAGGATTCTGGTTTTCAAACGTTCTTTTCTAAGCGTTTGATGTTTGCCTCGATGGTTTGCCCTTGCATTTACTTATATTTCAATTGTCACTTGACCGACCCAAAGTTGTAGGCTGACAAAGATTTCACTATCATGGTCAGTCATCAAACAGATAATTCACGGTCAGCGAAGAGAAGGGGATCCCAACAACCCCCTGCTGTATGCCTGACAAAGTGTATTCCCAAGAGGACTCTTCGCTGGCAAACAACATTTCTGTTGTCTTCCTATCAAGCACTGCTCCGTCAAGCAGACAGTTGATTCACGAATTCCAACAGTTTTAGAATCTGCAATAAGTGAAGCTTAAGAGAATGGTGGTGCAACATTTCTTCCTCTTTTAACTACATCTCAGACAGTTTTGTTGATGTGCTTACAACGCACGCCACTCAATTTTCACTTTATTTATTCATAACATACATCCACATTTCAAAGAAATACAAATTCTCAGTATGTGACTATATTAATGGTAAGACAGAGTTGCTGATCCCTAGTTTGCTGACAGACGATTACCGATGAACGTTTGTCTGAATATGCCCACCACGCTAGAATTTAATCAGAGATGATAAACTCATCTATGTAAAGGACTGGTATGGTGGTATGACATACAGTATACGCGACGCTATTAGCGGACATGGAATATGTTCAACTTTTGATGATTTCAAGCCAAAGTTTGCGACAACTGCGCAGTCAAACATCATCTTGTTTGAAGTTATCTGCGCAATAAGAAGGCAGAAAGAAAAAGATGTTCAGCTTTAAATAATAGCAGCCCTCCCCTACATACACACATGCACATTTTTTTCAGAACATGAAATAAGACAGTCAGGTCTATTGTTCTGAAATCCAATATTTTTACTAGATATGTACCAAAATAGGATTTTTTTTATAGAGGTACGTAGTGGTATTCCCCCTACCCCCGAACCTTTCGACACACTACAAGCACACAAATGATGGCTTCAGGTGAGAATGTTGTTACCGTATCATACCAATTAGATTTATCTCTCTATGTATAAACTTACATCTTCTCCATGGTATGTCTTTTGTGTCCACTGAAGTCATTTTAACCTATAGGTAACATTTTTTTTAAACATCAGATCCACTGACAAAAAAATAATGTTCAGCCATCACAGGTAAACTAAGTCAGTTTGGCCAGTCATGACAGCTATGTAAACCGTTCACTTTATGGAAAAACTAAACCAACGAAAACTGAAAAAGGGACTGCCGATTAAAAAGATCGGCATGACTGTAGGACATGCTAGCTCTTTGTAAACGCTGTGACTCACACATCCCATAGTTTATTTTGAACGGTTCTTACACAGTAAATATTGTTTGTAACGTAATCAGAACTCCGTAAAAACAGCCTTTGCAGCAACTTGCCGTGGCTATCCTCTTACATGCTGATCTTGACAATATTGCGTCTGTTGTCTTTTTCACGTGTGTTCGGTGTATACTGTTTCTCTATATCGTTGATGCATGCAGTTTATGTTTTTTTCATACTATGTGTGAGTTCTTAAGCGTTAAATGTCAAATCAAGTCTCTCTCTCTCTCTCTCTCTCTCTCTCTCTCTCTCTCTCTCTCTCAAATCTCTCGCTTAATTTCGCTTAATTTAATTGTTGCTTCTTTATTTGATTACCCTATTATGTTTAAAAAAATAATTGACATGTTAGTTTAGGTACTTGTCATAAAACGGGATACTTATAAAGGTATTTTACCTAATACTCAGACATTCGCCGCTTCATTCGAATGTATGTTTGTGAGTTTGCTTTTCGCCAGTCTACGATGAAGAGTTTACTCAATCCTGTAGCTGCTCAGTTATTTGCACTTTTGTCATTCACTTATGCCATGCATTGCGCTGATGCTGTATGAGAGAGTTTCTGACAATGCATTGATCCTTGTTCATGTTAATTATTACCCTTCCCCACCTTCATGGCCTCCCCCCTTTCCCCATCATCCATTTTGTGTATGGGCCGGTGGCCTTCACAATTGAACATGTGTCAGTGTCAGTGTCTCCTCTCTCTCTCTCTCTCTCTCTCTTCTCTCTCTCTCTCTCTCTCTCTCTCTCTCTCTCTCTCTCTCTGTGGCATTTCAGAAATGGTTATATAAAATTTGGGTACAAACCGTACGCACCTGTTGATTTAATTTGTCCGTTGTGTACACAGGTGAAAGAAGACCAGGTCATTTTGGTTTGTGATGTCCTGCACTTCATGATTTAATGGTAGGGTATATACATTTAAAAATATCAATAGCCAAGTCAAAATTTCAAATGTAATTAATAGCGAATCCGCCAAGAAAACGCAGACAAAAACGAATTACAAGACAAAACACGACGCATTTCGACCTCTTGGGTCTTCTTCAAGTAAGATACAAATCACTCAGGACGACGAAAATGAACGGGCAATCCCTTATCTTCATTCACTTCAGCGCAAGATGGGCGTTGATTCACCTTGTTTTGCAGCTCTATCTACTTTATCGCTATAATAACACGAACAATGTGACAGTTTCCAGCAGAAAGTAATTGTCAAGCCTTGCAAAGAGAGAGCATGAGTTAAACTGCTTACTTCAATTATCATTTCTGATCTTTTCTGCAATTTTAATAATTTCAGTGGCTGAGCACAGACTTTGAATCGACACCCAAAAAAAGCGCTTGAAAATACATCGTGGGAAATTTAGAAGATAATTTCACGCCATTAATATTTGCAGTAAGTTCCGCAATAAAAACTGATTTATCCCCCCCCCCCCCCCCCCCCCCCCCCCCCCCCCCCCCCCCCCCCCCCCCCCCCCCCCCGTGAAAAACATTTCTCTACTTTTAAATCAGGAATCAAATGAGCAGAGCCCGCATTTTTCAGTGTGTGTGTGTGTGTGTGTGTGTGTGTGTGTGTGTGTGTGTGTGTGTGTGTGTGTGTGTGTGTGTATGTATGTGTGTGTGTGTGTGTGTACCGGTGGGCGCTTATCACTGAGAGAGAGAGAGAGAGAGAGAGAGAGAGAGAGAGAGAGAGAGAGAGAGAGAGAGAGAGAAGAGAATGTGTCTGTATGTTTTGAAAGTTTTGATGAAAGCCACCGCCACTCATAATGGGGTTAAAATGCACAAACAGTATACATTTCAAAAAGAATTATACAAGTCCGCCAAGCAACAGGGACAAATTACAAGACAAAAACACATTGTCAGTGTACGTAGCGCATGAATGCGCGTGCGTGGACTTTGTAAACACGGAATTGCACATCCCATCCCATCCTCACACACACCCACACCCACGCGCTCACACTTTTTCTCTAACGCATATTAGCACTCATGTGCGCCCACACATGCACGCACACACAAAACATATATACATTCTCTCTTATATGCGAGCGCATTCAAGCACTCACGCCAGTGCGTGCACCCCCCCCCCCCCCCTTCCCCAACACACACACACACACACACACACACACACACTCTCTCTCTCTCTCTCTCTCTCTCTCTCTCTCTCTCTCTCTCTCTCTCTCTCTGGAAAAAAGTAAAGGGTTTTTGCCGTTTAGAACATAACTATCAAAATAACATATAATGTAATGAAATGAAAAACAAAGAGAGAGAAAGTTCATTCGGCTATGTGACGTAAAGGTATTACGAAAGCTTATATTAGAAAGTATAAAATGTAGTGAAAATTGTCTTACCTGTATTGTTGTTTTCTGGAAAAACCTGTACTGTTGTTTTCTGGAAAAATGGGAGTGTTGGTGTTTCTGCAATGATTCTTCTGTGAACAGGAAAACAAAACAGTGCGACTTCACATGCTTAAGTGAAGTTTTCCCATGTCAGAGTAGACTCTGGAACTCAGCTACAGGCCCACTTCCTGCCAGACTATGAACGATCCTGACAGTGACAGCCCAGCAGCTGGACATGCTGGGTCTTCCCCGACACATTCACTTTCCTTTTATTCGTGGAATCTCACCAAAATACATTTATCTCCAGACAATTGGTACCTTACTCTTCCAAACGACTGGTGTTTTCTGACAGCCAGAATCCCTTCGTTCAAGATACAGGATTCTGGCAGTCACTGTGTATGAAAAGTGCTGCTGCTCATACAAATAGGGCAGAACATAGCATGCAGGGTAAATGGTTTTAGGGGGAAAGCTATTTCTACATTTGAAGATGCTGAGTTTTGGTTTTTTATCGATAACTGATCAAAAATAAATACCATGGCAAAAAAGGTTTACTAGGTGAAAGGTCACATTGGAAAAGATAGTGCAGAGTAAAAAAAAAAAAAAAAAAAAAAAAAAAGAAAATCTGCAAAAAAGTGTGAGATGCTGGGTTCTGGCAGGGCAGTCAACCCTCGATATGATATTGAAATTAATTCTCTTTCTCTCTGTCTCTCTGTCTCTCTCTCACATTCGCCCTCGTCCGTACCTGCCCCTTATCACTCCCATCTCTCTCTTAATCCCTCTGACACATGAATAACCACCAGACTGAGAAAGGGCAGGGTGGCAGATCAGTGATGACGAATGACGCATAAATAACACGAAAACAACTACTATTAGCATTCCTCATGTGCGGCGGTTTAGTGTGATGTTCAAACTGTCATCTACTGTGTGACATCCATACTGGTGAAGACGGTTTTCGTACCCACGGAATTCTCTGTGTCAATCGGTAATCTCTGATGACGTTTTGAAAAAAAGAAAATCCCGAAAGCTTTCTGGTAAATTGTTAGTGGTTCATTTCCTCTGTAGTAGTGTCCATACCATCATGTCTGTCACTGTCTCAGTCTGTCTGACTCTCTCTCTTCTTCTTTTTCCTCTTATTTTCTCTTGATTCATTTCTCTTGTTCTGCTTTGTTTTCTGTATGTCATCTTCTCATCTTCTCTCTCTCTCTCTCTCTCTCTCTCTCTCTCTCTCTCTCTCTCTCTCTCTCTCTCTCTTCATTACACGCGAACTTCGAGCCAGTGGTGACAGCTGAAGCCAAGAACTAAAACTAAAACCATTCTTTTCCCTTTCTCCCTATCACGCAACAGACCGCTTGCCTTAATGACACTGGCACAAGACCTTGACACAAGGAACTACCAGGGAAACTCTGTTTACTCAATGATGCGAGGAATCCTTTCCACAAACCTGCATGTCGTCCCTACCAAGTAGAAGACCAGGTGGAATCTTCGCTTTTCCGCCTACATCCCACCCCCTTCCCCTGTCATTCGTCCGTGTTCTAGCTGCTTTCTGATTTTTGTGATAGCGGTACCACCTGATGCCAGAGTTTTTAAAAGCTGCATACGAATCTAATTTTTCAATCTTTCGCGAATCGCAGGTGAACTGTTTCCACATTTTTTTTTGTTTTTTTTTTTATTGTGTTTCGTTTTTGTTTGTTTGTTTGTTTGTTTTTGGGTGGTTGGTATTTGTCTTTTTTTGTCTCATGCAATACTAGAAAGAAACATCATTAACAAAATTTAAAAAAAAATTCATTGAAGAAAAGATGAATTAGAATCTAGAGCAGCGCTGTGGAGAGTGGGAGGGGATGATGACGTCGATGGAAAACAAATAAAAAAAAGCACGTCATTCATCACACATGCAGACTAATGTTGACTTCTAAGTTTGACGAATGATCAATAATGACATCAACATTACTACCTTAGGATTCCTCCTGTGCGGTGGTTTTAGTAGTGGGGGGTTCCAACAATGCCATCTACTGTGTGGCATCCATATTGGATGAGACCATCGTCCACAAGCTTGTCTGCCTGCCTCTCTGTCTGCCTGCCTCTCTGTCTGCCTGCCTTTCTTTTTCTTTGTCTTCTTCTTCATATCCTCCTCCTCCACCACCTTCTCCTCTCTCTCTCCTTCTTCTGTCTAGCTCTGTCCTTGTTGTCTCGTCTGTCTGTCTGTCTAGCTGGCTGTCTCTCTCTTGTTCTTCTCCACCTTCTCCCTTGTTCCTTCTTTGTGTCTGTCTCCCACTTTGTCTGTCAGTCTGTCCGTCTATCTGTCTCTATGTCTGCCTGCCTCCATCTCTCTCTCTCTCTCTTTCTCTCTCTCTCTCTCTCTCTCTCTCTCTCTCTCTCTCTCTCTCTCTCTCTCTCTCTCCCTCCTCTTCCTCCTCCTTCTCCTCCCCTCCTCATCACATCACTTAAGGCAAACTTGGAGCCCAGTGATGACAGCTGAAGCCAAGAACGAAAATCACTCTTTTTCCTGTCTCTTTATCCCGTAATAGACCGCTGACCTTAACTAAATTGCCACCCGAACCTGATACAGGGCCTGACCAGGGAAAAATGAATCGCGCCTTAATGATCAGAGCAGCTCTCTCCACAGACCTGTCATCGTCCCTGCCAATTGGAGGACCATCTGGAATCAAAACATCCCCATCCTCTTTCGTTCCCTGTCCTCTTTCCACTTCCTGGAGCAGCACAAAGACAAAACTGAAGAGAAAAATGTGTTTGCTAAGCTAGGAGTATTAAGATGAATCAGAAAATAGAAAAGCACCGTACCGTAGAGCGTAGACCTCTGCCAAAAGTGGAACGGATCCTGGATCAGCCCTTTGATTCAGATCGACAACACAAATTTGCATCACTTACTTACCAGTTACAGCACAGATCCGTATGACAGAATCACTCCATTCATCCACACCACAGATCCACGCTACAGATTCCAGATGAAGACATGCATCAAACATACGTGCAAGAAATCTGCAGCGCGCTGATTTACACCACAGCTCACCACCACAGGTTCTTGCCATACATGTGCACCAAAATGAAAAGGATTTGTCTTGAACCCCATTTCGTTTCTCAGGTATGTTTGGTAAAATCGTTCTTGTGGGTTGTCGCAAATTCTTACTGACAAACAAATCCACAAACCATGGTGAAATCCGATCCTACCTAGTCCAGGTCTTTAAGATTGTGAGGTGCTATGGGGGACTGTAACAATACACGTGCAGTGTTTTCATCCACGGCGACATAAGACCTTGTGCAAGCCATGTTTGTAACGCCTCTATAACGAAGTGCACATACACATATATTATATTCTCTCTCTCTCTCTCTCTCTCTCTCTCTCTCTCTCTCTCTCTCTCTCTCTCTCTCTCTCTCAGCCTTGCACGCGCAACGGGGTCAAGCAGACCCACACCCACATCACTATCTCCTTGCAGTCCCAGCACCCTGACAGGAGATGCAAAGCGATTCAATGGCTTCTTCCCAGTTTTCAGTGCACCAGGGCTTAAAATGGGCAAACTAGAAGCACACATTGTGTTCCCTCAGTAATTCATACGCCCCAAAGAGAGTTACGGGCACTCACTGTAGGTGTCTGTATCTAGCGACCTGGTTGACGCTGGGGATATATTTTTTGAAAGGAAGCGTGAAGTACAGCCCTGCTCTGACGCCAGGCCAGAACGGCGCTTCACAGCATGATCTTTAACACCCCCATTTTGCCCATCATGAAGAGGCTCAAAGTCCTGGTCCTTCATGTCCTCCTCTCGTGTTGACCTTGTTAAACCTGAGTTCTAATCGTGTCAAAGTCTTAGGCATCGACAAGTTCATGGACGACTGTCGTTAGATGGACATGGCAGTGTCCCCCGAATGGGGATGTTCACACTCACTAGCTGATTTCCGACATATTGCATCACACAACACCATTGCCATCCTTCGTGCGGAGTCTGCTCTGACTAGGGGGCTAATGACAGTTCTGATATTTATTTCTCCTTGTGAAATGCAGTGCTGGTGCTACCACAGGAAAAAACCTGGGTGTGGTTGTGTACTGGGCAGCCGGAATGAGTGGAGTCAGAGTACTGCCACCAGAAAGAGGGAGGGGGGGGCGGCGCATCACAGAGGATGAGAAAGGAGAAACAAAACATCATTCAGGCCTTCACCAGAGGATGCAGAATGCAGTGTGCAGTCCTTGTGCTCAGTGGTACTCGTACGATGTAGGGAATACAGGGCACACAGAAGTATACCTATCAAGAAAGGCAAAGCCATAAATCACTGCCGACTGCAGAGGTGCTGTTGCCCTGCAACAGGTTCAGCTGACGCAGTTTAAGAACACCGCAATCACAGCCGTTAAACATTTCTTGGTGCGCGGCAGTCCAGTGCTGGGCTCCGGTCATGCTCTCTGCTGCGCGACATCCATATTGCATGAGAACGGTTCCCGTGATCCGATCATTCTCTGCGTCCACCGGAAACCATGAAGGCATTTTATCATGATCCAAGGGAATAAAAAGACCCCGGATTAAACTTTTATGGCTTCCCTTTTCTTCTTTGCCAAGGTCTTCCCTCGAGGTTTGCCCCTACCCCCCCCCCCTCCCTCCCTCTTCTCTCTCTCTCTCCTCCCCCTTCTCTCTCTCTCTCTCTCTCTCTCTCCTCTCTCTCTCCTCTCTCTCGCTCTTCTTTCTCTCTCTCTCTCCCTCCCCTCTCGCTCCCCCTCCCTCCCTCCCTCTCTCTCTCTCGCTCTCTCTCTCTCTCTCTCTCGCTGCTGTGTGTGTGTGTGTGTGTGTGTGTGTGTGTGTGTGTGTGTGGTGTGTGTGTGTGTGTGTGTGTTTACATGCATGTATTTGAGTTTGTGCATGTGTGATAATATTTTTCTGTATGCGTGCTATCCAACCATCTCTCTCTCTCTCTCTCTCTCTCTCTCTCTCTCTCTCTCTCTCTCTCTCTCTCTCTCTCCTCTCTCTCTCTCCCCCCCTCCCCCCCCTCCCCCCCCCCTCTCTCTCTAATTCCGCTAATGAGATCTAGCCGGCACAGGAGCTCGTACAGGAACGATTTTCTGTGAATAAGCAAAAAAAGATGCTTGGTCATGTCATGGCTCGTTCTTCTGTTAGCGAGTCTGTCATGTAGATACTTCCACACTGGCGAGTGTATGGAGTCTGTGTGTCTTCTTTCCCTCCTTTTATCCCCGGCATCCTCCCTCTTCCTAATCATGTCTCAAATCATTGTAAAGTCTATTGGACCAAAAATGAATGTCTGAGCTGACGAGGAAGGTACTTCCTTCGCTTTTAATTAAGCATTGAAAGCTGACTTGCTGGAACCAAAAAAAAGAAGAATGATAAAGGTTTGTCATGAAAAGAATAACAACAACGAAGTAATTAACGTCTTTTTATTCCTTTAATTAAAAGAAACCTTAAATGAGGTAGAGAGACACTAACAGTCATCAATAAGAAACAAGAGAACGTTTCTGTCCATGTTAAATACTACTGTGTCCACGTAATTCTGAATTCATGTAGTTTGTGGAAAGGTAAACGTAATACCGATGCTGTAATTTAGCTAAGAGAACTAGAAAGGATTAGATATGAAAGTTTGGGATGCACTGAAGTCTTTAGCTACGATTTGCTTTCTGTCTGTCTGTGTCTGTCTGTCTGTCTGTCTTCTTCTTCTTCTTCTTCTTCTTCTTCTTCTTCTTCTTCTTCTTCTTCTCTCTCTCTTCTCTCTCCCGTCCTCCCCAACACGCATATCCAGAGAGAGAGACCAGAGAGAGAGAGAGAGAGGAGAGAGAGAGAGAGAGAGAGATGAGAGAGAGAGAGAGAGAGAGAGAGAGAGAGTCCAAAGAAGTGTAGAGGACAAACAGGAGAGCACAAACCACCGTCAGGATGACAGCTCATGGATGCGCCCTTCCACTCATATCCACACACATCAGCAGCTATAACTGTCCATGGGTTCCTGCACTATATTTCGTTCTGAATGCGTCGAGTTTCAGTCTATAAAATACTGAAACAAAGTTTCTGTACTGATACATATCACGAACCTGCAGGTGTTCAATGCCTTCAACCTGATCAAAGCTGAGAACATGGCTATTTCCAGCATTAATCTGCAAATAAGGGATGTTCTGGTTGTTTCTAAAAACGTCCCAAGCCACTTGTTTTAACACTTGATGACACTCTTGTAAAGTCAAAATGCGTATGTGGTAAGGCAAACGTGTCGAGAGCCCCACGTTTTATTTGATTGTGTGACTCTTAAGGCATACTTACCATGTTTATTAGGCATGGCAGTGACTGATGTTTTTTCTGATATTGATTTGCTTTCAAAGTTACCTTTTGTTAATATGTAGTCCTGTTAGATACTTACTATAATGTTATAAGTAGTAATTATTCCATATTTTGCGTGCACTTCCACACACCTATGCTTCACACACATACTACTCTCTCTCTCTCTCTCTCTCTCTCTCTCTCTCCTCTAGCTCTCCCTCTCCCTCCATCTCTCTCCCCTCTCTCTCTCTCTCTCTCTCTCTCTCTCTCTCTCTCTCTCTCTCTCTCTCTCGTCTAATATCACACAATTTTGTGAAAAGACGTAAAAATGAAAGTACTACTACTACTGTCATGGGTTTGCATTCCTATTTTCATTGGGTTTCGTCCAAATCGGTTCAGTACTTTTGGCGACATCTAACTGACAACAAACGAGCCAACGGAATCAAACGAAAACGATCTTGGTGGAGGTAAAGATGGAAGAATCAGTGCTTTTCAGTCGTATACATCATTGGAATAGACTCTACTACTATTTGGGTAAGGCAATCCTGACCCCTTAGGTCAAATTGTGCGCTTCCCTATGCAAATTGTGCGCTTCCCTATGCAAATTGTGCGCTTCCCTATGCAAATTGTGCGCTTCCCTATGCAAATTGATGCGCTTCCCTATTGTATATGTATGATGGTAGTTGATAAAATCAGCGCGCCGGTGCGCAACACAAAAAAAAAAAAATCAGCGCGCGCACACACACACACACACACACACACACACACACACACACACACGTGAGCGTGTCCGCCCACCATCCCCTTTCCCCCCACAAATATACGCAAGCAAGCGCGCAAACATTGTTCCTAATCTGAAGGCGACCGCTACAGCCAGGGGCGAAGGAATACGGGTGCATCCACTTTCAAGGATCCAAAGATAGGAATGTGAGGGCGCAGGGGGCGGAGTATGAAATCTACTTCAAAACAGCATTAGCAAACAGCAAGGTAGACCAGCAAAAGCTGAAAAGACCCAAAGATCAAAGGAAAAGACAGATGCCAGATTGTTCTGAAAAAAAAAAGAAAAAGAAGAGAACACACTCACAAGAATAATAGCAGAAGAGATTAACATAAAGGGAATGTTGAAAAATTGCTATTATTCATTTGCGACTGGAGGATATAGAACGTCTTGTTCAATGCGGCGGTTGCCATCTGCCCCTTCCGAAACATGAAAAGGGATAAAGACAGGCAATGTGAAAGGGAGAATGAGATGAACAGACCAGAGAAACGGAGAGACGGCAGGGATTGAGGCGCATTGTTGAGAAACTTTTTATCATTCAAGAACCGTGGTATTATGTGCCACTCATCCGGATAAAAACTTTTGTGAGAGGGGGATGACAGAGACAGACAGACAGACTTACGGAGAGACAAAGGCAAAGAGAGAGAGAGAGAGAGAGAGAGAGAGAGAGAGAGAGAGAGGAGAGAGGAGAGAGGACAGACGAACAGACAGACAGAAGAGACAGGACAGAGAGACAGACAGACAGACAGACAGAGTGCACACAAGGACTGAGAAAGCAGAGAGAGAGAGAGAGAGAGAGAGAGAGAGAGGACAGAGAGAGAAAGAGAAAAGAACATACAGAGACAATGCGTCCCTGAGAAGAGAGCTGTGGAGAAAGGAGAGAGATTTTAAAGAGAGAGTGGGACCGTCTCGTGAGTCATTGTGGGCAGACAGATAGATAGAATCGACAGACTGCAAGTAGAAAGAGAGTTACTTTGTACACACTCTCTCTCTCTGCTCTTCTCTCTCTCTCTCTCTCTTCTCTCTCTTCTCTCTCTCTCTCTCTCTCTCTTTCTCTCTCTTCTCTCGAGAGAGCCCTCAGGACCGACAGAGACAGTAAAAGACTGAAGCACTCTGATGAGAAAGAAAAGGAGAAAGAGAGCTGACAGAGAGAGACTAGAGAGGAGTCAGAGAGACAGGGGAGAGAACTGTGAGCAAAGAAAGAGAGGAGAGAGAGGCAGGAGAGGCGAGGGACAGGGAGGTAGAGAGAGAGGGGAGACAGAGAGAGAGAGAGAAGCCATTCCGACTAGAGAGAGAACCGTTCTGAGGAGAGAGAGTCAAGAGAAAAGACAGACCTGAAGCGTCGTAAATGAGAAAGAACCTGGAGCAAGAGTGAAAGGTGATTTTCTTTTCGAGGTGACGATTGGCGCGTGTAATATGAGGTTTCGGACAAAATGCTTAAGAAAAAGAAAGCCAGTTACGATAGATGTCACGAAGATCCCTGCCTTTTGAGAGACGAATGCTTAGAAAAAGAACCAGAGATAGGCTGCAAAGATGATATCGCTTAGAGAGAGATGAGAGAGAGCAGAGAGAGAGAGAACTAGAAAAGAACAGTGGCAATGCGTCCCATGAGAACCTTTCTGTGGCAAAGGAGGAAGATTTTAAAGGTCTGAGTGGGCGGTCATTGTGGGCACTGATGTAATAATGTATATCGATTTACTGCAAGTAGAAAGCTAGTTACTTTGTACACATCTCTCTCTCGTTCTCTCTCTCTCTCTTCTCTCTCTCTCTCTCTCTCTCTCTCTCTCTCTCTCTCTTGGGCTCCCAGCCTTCATCCCAATCTGTCTTTCTATCAAGTAAAAATGTTTGAAGCACTACTGATGTTTTCTGCCTGAAAAAAAAAAACCTGACATGTTTCACTTAGTTTCGCTTAGTTTTCTTCATGGGAATAGCAATGTGAGCGAAAATACGGTAGAGAAGAGGGTAGGCAGGTGAGGCGTTGGCCGTGTGGGAGGGGGGGTGGTAATGGGTTTGAACACCGCCTCTACCACGCCCCTTCCCACTACAATGAATCGTTCTCGGAGGCGAAGTCAATGATACTCTTCTTCACTGACATGCGTGTGTAAATGATTTTAAAACTGTCAAAATGTGAAATCATGTTTGCTACGATAGATGTAACTATATCAGGTTTCTGGTCTCGCATGCTTTAAAAAAAGTGTTTGCCAGTTATAATTGCCTGTATGGATGTCCTTGCCTTTACTAGTAACACATTTTAATTGTCACATGACCAACCAAAGTTATAAGCTGACAAAGATTTTTATATCATAGTCGGTCATTGGTCAGATAATTCACAATCAGCGAAGAGAAGAACATCCACACAATCCCTTGTGTGCCTGACAAAATGGATTTCCTGGAGGACTCTGTGTTGGCAAACAACATGTCTGTTTTTGCTGCCTGTGAGGAAATGCTCTCTGTTGGCAAACATGTCTGTTTTCTTCCTGTGAGGCAAATGCTCTCTGTTGCCAAAAACATGTCTGTTTTCTTCCTGTGAGGAAAAAAATGCTCTCTGTTGGCAAAACATGTCTGTTTTCTTCCTGTGAGGAAAATGCTCTCTGTTGGCAAACAACATGTCTGTTTTCAGCCTGTGAGGCAATGCTCTCTCATGGCGAACAAAAACATGTCTGTTTTCTTCCTGTGAGGCAATGCTCTCTGTTACCCCCAACAACATGTCTGCTTTCTTCCTGTGAGGCAATGCTCTGACGTTCTTGGCAGCAGTTATCTGATTCAATAATTTCAGTAGTTTACATATTATTTATTGAATGTATGCTGTGCGGAGCTTCAAAAGCAAGTTATGTTGGCATCGCAATCTTCCTACAACATCCTGGTCCAAGCATGAAGGACTCTTCGCGCACACCTGAGCGACATCGTGAGCTAATAAAGCCACGTTTAGCCGTCACTGGAGAAAAAAAAAAAACTCTTACATCTTGAAAAAGTTAACTGACCCGTTATTATATTATGAAAACGTTACAAAGAAAAATGTGACAGCGCTGATTCCATTATTTTAATAACAACAGTAAGAATCAGAGGATGGTTGTAGGCCAGGGGGTCGTTCTCGTACTTACGATCCTACTGATCAGCTCAGAATGTCCACACAGAAGTACACAATGGCATCGTAGCGAAATCGCCGTAACACAGCATGAATATACTACACCCAAAACTGTAGAACAATACGCCGCAACATCACAATAAAGAAGCTCAATGATACCTCTTTAGACTTGTGGCTATATATAAAAAAAACCAGCGTGAAACGACGTTGCCGTCCAGACGATCAATCCTGTTTATCGGTTACGGTATGATATGGAAGCTTTGTCATTTTCCGGCGAATAAGTCTTCTATGTCTTATGGAAAGGCGAAGAGTGGTTGGGGGTGGGGACTGGGATGGGGTGGTTGGAAGGTTTTGTAAGGTGATGATGACGGGATAACAAGTAGGGAAGTTTAGTGGAGACTAATGTAAACATAGTTCTATGTCTACGTTTAGTTGTGAGAGGCTAACTTTCGTTCAGTTCTCTATGCGTCTCTTCTTCTTTCTCTGTCTCTGCCTCAGTCTCCGTCTCTCCTTTAATCTGTCCAAGAGAGAGAGAGAGAGAGAGAGAGAGAGAGAGAGAGAGAGAGAGAGAGAGAGAGAGAGAGAGAGAGACAGAGAGAGAGAAGAGAGAGAGAGAGAGACAGAAAGGCAGAGAGAGGCTCAGAGACAGGCACACACACACACACACACACACACACACACACACACACACACACACACACACACACACACACACACACACACACACACACACACACACGCGCGCGCTCACACGCACACTCACACGAACACAAACAGACGAACAAAGTCTGACATAGAATGGATTGACGAAAACTTGTTTTCCTCAGACAAGAACGATTCCTGTAGCCAGTGGGCAAGTTTTCGGCCCCTGTTCTCAATCATCCGCTTCCGTCTCCAAATAGCCTCCCTTCTTCCTCATTAAACGTCGCTTCCTGCGTTGTGGGTGAAGGCTAACAAAAATGGCCTCTAGATTCTTAGTTGGCAATGATGGAACCTGACATTCATACACAAGCAAACACGTCCCCATACAAGCGCTTTGCACTGTCAAATGCACTTACACACACACACACACACACACACACACACACACACACACACACACTCTCTCTCTCTCTCTCACACACTCTCTCTCTCTCTCTCTCTCTCTCTCTCTCATACTCTCTCTCACTCACACACACACACACACACACACACACACACACACACACACACACACACACACACACACACACACACACACACACACACACACACACACACACACACACACACAACTTGCTCACTCAAACGCACATAGCTGGTAAGCAAAACCAGTGTTTTGACATCAATTGTTTTCATGATGCCACTGTCTCGCTCCCACCCGAAACCTACCCTTGTCCCCCCCACACCAAAGCAGTAGATACCAAGCTGTCAACACAATAAACATCGAACTGCTATCATCAACCTTCTACACATCCAAAGCATCCACTAGAGTTGTTTTCATCGCCACAACCCTGTGTTCCTTGGTCCTTGCTTCTCAGATTTAAAAACAAGCATGTATTTTGAAACAAAAGGAAAGTACGTACATGCAAAAATGAAACTTATTTATATCCACAAAAATGCTGTCTTGGCAACCATTCTGTATGGTGGATAAACCAAGGTGATCCATTCGGATCATGCTAACGACACCGGAAACTAATCAGTGCTGTAAATCAAGCGCTGAAAAAGCACTCAGCTGGTGTGTGTCTGCTCCGATTCATCAGCCTGGCGCTCAATCAAGCACAGACTATCGTTCCTTGCTATTTCATGAGTGTTCGAAGAAAACGAATACAGTCTCCTTTATGGTAACGAGCGTTCCTGAGACAAAGGTGAATATAAAAAAGCATTCATCAGATCAAAATTTTTGCATACAACAGGGTTTCAGACGAAAATATCCGTGGAGGTATACGTTTGACAAGATCCATTCAATTGTATTATGTCAATGGGCAAAAATATCCTTATGAAATGACATCAGTGGACAAAATGTGTGTATTATATTGATATAAAATGTAATCATTGGAATTCCATTCCAACTCGAATCCTAAACAAAATATCCGTATGAAATTGCATCCCTGGACAAAATATTTGCATAAAATGCTAATACTGGATCACATGTTCATATTGCTTGGCCCTGTTAGACAAAATAATCCTAGCTTTTCAAACTGCTTGACAAAGTGTCCACGTGAAATTACATATGGAGACCAAATACCCATCTACGATAACATCACTGAATAGTTCACTTAAAAAGACAGCATTATTGTACAAAATGTGCTTATAGAGTTACACTGCCTGGCCAATTACCCTAAAAATGTTATCACCTAGCCAAATGTCTTTAGGAAATGTTATCATTTGGCGCATTTCTTTGGAAAACGGTATCACTTGGTCTTGTGTCTAAGAATTGACCTCATTTGACTTTTTGTACGTCCCGAGGAAATGGTGTCACATGGCTAAAGCTGGTATGAAAACAATATCAAATGGACAAATGTTCTCAATAGATGACATCATTTGACCAAATGGCCGTTGTAAAAGCATCTCTCGGCCACACCCTAAATACATTTTGGAAATGGCGGCACCTGTCCGTTGATGTCCTCAGAAAATGTCATCTCTGGCCAATTACCTTAGAACATGGTGTTTCTTAGTCGTGTGACCTTTAAATATCAATTAGACAAATCCTCTGGCGATGAAAAGACATTAAATAAACCACTTGAACTGAACTGAACTGAACTGATCTTGAAAATGATCTGAATTGTACAAATAATGAAATGTCCGTAGAAGACGGAGCACTTGGCCAAATGTACATTGGAAGAAAAAGGTACTGCCTAGTCAAATGTCCTTAAAAAATAGTTCCAAAGGAAACAAGTCTCAAATTGTGGATGGGTCACAATGGAATAGGTAGGAAAAGTGATAGACTTCAATATTTCAATGGAATCCTAGTATTTTCAATGCACTTGACCGTGTTGACCGATGACTGCCACCACACATTTTTATCAGAAGATACCCATCATAGTCAGAAGTTAATCAGAGATAATACGCTGATCTCTATTTAAGTCCGTTATGTAGCTATGATACTGTAAACGCGATTTTATGGGTGGACATAGAACGTTTCTTTCTGTGAATGTAAGTGAAAATATGAGATAACTGTACAGTCAGCCTTCCTCTTCTTTGCAGAAATTATTTGAGAAATAAGGAGACAGAAAACAAATGATTTTCAACTTTAAATTAACAGCCCCACCTCCCCACTGTTTTCAGAAAGCAAGATAAGACAGTCAGATCTATCGTTCTGAAATTCGATATAATTACAAGACATGTCATGAAATAGGATTTGTTTCACACTGTAGCAATGGTGTGAATGTTTCCCCTTAATCTTTTAAAACAACCGACGCACAGATAACATGGTTTCAGAGGGAAATGTTGCACCACGTCTTACCGACTCAAATATATCTTTTATATGTAAACTTACAGACTCCCTATTACATAACTTTTGTGATAACTCAAACATCTTTTCTTTGGAATTGCCAAACTGTATAGTTTGGAGGCGAACTGTTATCCTTGTCACACAAAAAATATTTTCATTGTACACGGTAGTATCAGACAATGAGTTGTTTTTATTTAGATGTGCTAAAAGAGCAAAAACTGATGTACATAAACTATAGATTTCGTATTATTGTCGGCTAAATGTTGATTTGCAGATGTGAACTGCGATGCTCTAAGCACACACGACATATCTTCAGCTCAGTATTCACTATTTAAGTCCTAAGATTTTTAACAGGAACGTGATAATCTTTAAAACGTGACATTCACTGAGATAAAACAGAATGAGCTATCACAGGTAAACTAATTCAATTTGGTAAGTCATGTCAGCAATGGAACCTATTCATTGCAGAGAAAAACTAAATCAATGAAAACTGAAACTGACTGCCAATAAGAAAAATGATTAGCGTGATTGCTGAAATACTAGCTATTTGTGAATGCAGTGACTCAAACGTCCTGCAATTTATTTCAAACGGCCCTTTGACAGTAAGTATTGCGCACTGCAAACATACAAACATACGCCATGCACAAACATAAGCACACATACATCAAACACGTGTATGCACGCATACACACACACACACACACACACACACACACACACACACACACACACACACACACACACTCCCCACACACAACTATTCACACACACACACACACACACACACACACACACACACACACACACACACACACACACACACACCCCCCCCCCCCCCCCCCACCTAACACGCGTCCACCATCCTAAAGCTTCGCCCTCGTCCATTCGTGCCCCATCTCTGTCTCAACTACTCTGAACACATGAATGAATATGCACCAGAGTGAAAGGCAGCGGCTCAATGAAAACTGTAGAAATTGAAGGCTTTCCTTTAGACATGCAGCAGAATATTGATGAATGACGTATTAATGATGTCAAACTTGATTTCATTAGGATTCCATCTGTGCAGCACTTTATGTGGAGCATGCCATATGCTACGGTGTGTGACATCCATATTGGATGGGGACGGGTTTTCTAATCCTGGAATTAATGTGCCAGCTGATAGCCATGAAGATGCAATCTCTAGCCATGAAGATGCAATCTCTAAGCTTTCGACTAAACTTTCAGTGGCTTATTTCTTACAAAGTCGTGCCCAAGCCTCAACTTCTGTCTCAGTCTGTCTGTCTGTCTGTCTGTTTCTTTGTCCGTCTGTCCGTCTGTCTGCCTGTCTCTCTCTTTCTCTACTACTCCTCTCCTCTCTCTCCTTTGTTCTGTTTTTGTTTCTGTCTGCCTGTCTGACTAGCTCTTTCTTCTTCTTCTTTTCTCTTGCTCTGCATTTGCTTCTGTCTGTTTGTCGGTCTGGCTACCCCCCCCCCCCCCCCCCCCCCCTTTCTCTCTTCATTACAGGCAAGCTCGGATCCAGTGATGACGACTGAAGCCAGTAACAAAAAAAAACATTTTTCCCTAGCGCGCGATGTCTTGCAAGAGACCACTGGCCTCACTGCCAACAGCAAAAAACAGCAAAAAAACTGTAACACAGGGAGCGACCAGAGAAAATGAGCTTCTCTCAACGATGTGAGTAACCCTCTCTGCGAACCTGCCTGTCGTCCCCACCAACTGGAAGAACGTGTGCAATCTTAACGTTTCCTCCCCCTCCCCTTCCATTTACGAGCTGCTTCCTTGTTGTGATGACAGTGATACTAACTGATGCCAGAACTTTTAAGCTGCATATTAACTGTATTTCTTACTCTTTCATGAATGGTAAGGAACAATTCTCTTTTTTTTTTTTCTAGAGCAACACATGAAGAATATGATGAAAAAAAAAGAAACGGAAAGAAAAGTAAATCAGCTATGACAAGACGAATCATGAGCTAGAACAGCAGGTGGAGAGCGCAGACCTGTGTGAAGGGGAAGGGATCTTGTCTGCCTTTTGATCCAGATCCACATTACAGATCCCCGCCATAGATCCACATCACAGATCCACAACGTCTATCCACATTACAGATCCCCACCATAGATCCTCACCACAGATCCTCAAACAAATCCACATTGCAGATCCCCGCCATAGATCCACATCACAGATCCACAACACAAATCCACATTACAGATCCCCACCATAGATCCACATTACAGATCCCCACCACAGATCTGGCAGTTCTTGCTTTCCGCCACTTCAATGAATCTCTTCCTCACTATCTCTCTTCTTCCCTCTGCACTTACCAAAGCTCTCGTACCCTTCGCTCTTCTTCACAAAAACTTTTGAAAATCCCTAAGCGTTCTCTGAAATCTGTTGGCGAAAGAGCCTTCAGTTTTAGAGCACCTTCTATTTGGAACTCCCTCCCTGAAGACCTTCGTAATCAGCCTACTCTTTCTTCTTTTAAATCTGAGCTCAAAACTTATCTCTTCAAAAAAGTGTATTCTCTTCTGTAGATGACTAGGTCTCTCCTAATTCCTCCACAACTAGTCCAGTGAGGCAGTTTATGCATGTAGGTGCGTTTGCCATTGTGTATTTTCTTTTTGCTGTGTGCATGAATATTGTATGAATAAGTGCAAATGGTGGATGTAAACGCATTGAGTTGTATAACAAGAAATGCGCTATATAAATATTATACTATATAATTATTATATTATTATTATTATTATATCCACATTACAGATTCGCAACACAAATCCACATACAGGTCCCCACCATAGATCCACATTACAGATCCCCACCACAAATCCACACTAAATTTTGTAAAGTTCTTCCTTCGACTGCATTCTATGTTTGCATTATGTTTAGTGCAATATCTTTTATTTTGGAAGGTAGGGGTGGGGGTGGGGGTGTCTTTTGCGTCCTTTTTTCCGTATTCTTGCTAACACACACAGACAAACCAGGAATCGCTGGTGAAAACAGACTCTCTCAGGGAGGTCCTGCAGGTCGTGGGGTACAGTGGGTACCGTGGTGGTACATCTGAAACCTAAATCCATGGTGACGTCAGACCTGTCTTTGTACAAGTCATGGAGACACCGCCTTTATGATGGGATGCACACACACACACACACACACACACACACACACACACACACATGCACGCGCGCGTGCGCGCTCAGACACACACACACACACACACACACACACACACACACACACACACGCATGCGCGCACACACACATACACACGAAGAAACACACACACACACACACACACACACACACACACACACACACACACACACACACACACACACACACACACACACACACACACACACACACACACACACACACACACATCCATTTATTGTCCGATGAACTTGGAGGATGTACTAATATTTTAATTTTTTTTATTTTAAGTAAAAGGAACTGTTCAACTTACTTACAAGATTATTAACATGAAATGGTTAATCAGAAATAAAGAAATAACATATTATTCGTTTTTGCAATGTAACATTCTAAATCAGTTGAGACTCTTCTCTCTCTCTCTCTCTC
Source organism: Conus betulinus (assembly GCA_016801955.1). Classification (NCBI taxonomy): domain Eukaryota; kingdom Metazoa; phylum Mollusca; class Gastropoda; order Neogastropoda; family Conidae; genus Conus; species Conus betulinus. The sequence goes on along the minus strand of JADBJO010003624.1, from coordinate 158,172 downwards.
TCTCTCTCTCTCTCTCTCTCTCTCTCTCTCTCTCTCTCTCACACACACACACACACACACACACACACACACACACACACACACACACACACACACACACACACACACATTTTGCTTGTGAGATCCATTTGGCACTAGAACTCGTATACAATAATTTACTGCGTATTTAGAAAAAAAAGACTTCTTTTTATATCATGGCTAGTTTTTCTTTTAATGAGTCGGTCATCTGAACAGTTCGATACTGGCAGGCTTATGGCGTCTATGACCGATCCCCCTCCTTTACCCCCGGCTTGCTCCGTGGTTCTAATCATGTCCTAAATGATTGCAGAGTCCATTGAACCAGGAATGTCTTAACTGAAAAGGAATGTACATCCTTCTCTTTTCACGATCCGTTGGAAGCTGCGGAAGCAAAAAAAAAAAGATGATTAAGGATTGTAATTAAAAGCATAAAAAGAATGAACTAATCATTTCTTTGTTTGCTTAATAATTACATGCAATCTTGAACGAGGCAGACAGAAATCAGCAGTCAATAATAAGAACATAAAAATTACGTTTCTTTTTTTGATAGCTGCACTACATGCATGCAACTCTGAATGATAGCTGTGTGCCTACAACACATGAAGTAGTTTAGCCAACATCAACTGAAATGCACCAGAAATGAAGATGTTAGATGCAGTGGTGGCTTTTGCGGTGCAACAAAAGGTGCATGTAAAGTAGTTGTCCTGCATACATTATGTAGAAAACGTTTACTGTAATGCTAATGCTAATCTCTCTCTCTCTCTCTCTCTCTCTCTCTCTCTCTCTCTCTCTCTCTCTCTCTCTCTGTGTGTGTGTGTGTGTGTGTGTGTGTGTGTGTGTGTGTGTGTGTGTGTGTGTGCTGTCTCTGTCAGTCAGTCAGTCAATCAGTCTGTCAGTCAGTCTGTCTGTCTGTCTGCATCCCTCTCTCCCTCTCTCTCTCTCCTTTTTTACCTTTCGGTGCGTCTCTCTGCCAGTCAGTCAGTCAATCAATTTATCTCTTTTGTCTGTCTGTCTGTCTGTCTGTCTGTCTGTCTGTCTGTCTGTCTGTCTGTCTGTCTCTCCCTTTCCAAAACATACATATTCAGAGAGAGAGAGAGAGAGAGAGAGAGAGAGAGAGAGAGAGAGAGAGAGAGAGAGAGAGTCAGAGAATGGAGAGGACAACTGGGAGAGCACAAACTGCCGTCAAATAGACAGCTCATGGATTCGCCTTTCACTCATATCCACGCCACATATCTGCACTCATTTCAATGGATGCGCCCTTTAATTCATATCCACGCCACACACATCTGCACTCAATTTCAATGGATGCGCCCTTTAATTCATATCCACGCCACACACATCTGCACTCTATTTCAATGGATGCGCCCTTTAATTCATATCCACGCCACACATCTGCACTCTATTTCAATGGATGCGCCCTTTAATTCATATCCACGCCACACATCTGCACTCTATTTCAATGGATGCGCCCTTTAATTCATATCCACGCCACACATCTGCACTCTATTTCAATGGATGCGCCCCTTAATTCATATCCACGCCACACATCTGCACACTATTTCAATGGATGCGCCCTTTAATTCATTCATATCCACGCCATATATCTGCACTCTATTTCAATGGATGCGCCCTTTAATTCATATCCACGCCACACATCTGCACTCTATTTCAATGGATGCGCCCCTTAATTCATATCCACGCCACACATCTGCACTCTATTTCAATGGATGCGCCCTTTAATTCATATCCACGCCATATATCTGCACTCTATTTCAATGGATGCGCCCTTTAATTTCATATCCACGCCACACATCTGCACTCTATTTCAATGGATGCGCCCTTTAATTCATATCCACGCCACATATCTGCACTCTATTTCAATGGATGCGCCCTTTAATTCATATCCACGCCACATATCTGCACTCTATTTCAATGGATGCGCCCTTTTTATTTCATATCCACGCCACACATCTGCACTCAATTTCAATGGATGCGCCCCTTAATTCATATCCACGCCATATATCTGCACTCAGTTTGAATGGATGCGCCCTTTCACTCATATCCACACTACACATTGACACTCAGTTTGAATGGATGCGCCCTTTAACTCATATCCACACCATACATTGACACTCGATTTCAATGCATGCGTCGTGTAACTCATATCCACACTACACATCGACACTCAATTTCAATGGGTTAGTGCTCGGCCCACACTTTCTACTGCCATTAAGGACGGTCAAAATCGGTTCCACATTTAACTGACAGACGAACAGTTCAGTAGACTGGGGTAAAAAACAACCTTCGCAAAGGTAAAGGTGGAAAGGATCGGTGCTTTTAGTCGTATGTCACTGGAATAGACCCTCTTACTTATTCGGGTAAGTGTATGAATCATGATATAACAGGCGACGGAAAGGAGGATCTCCCTGATCACATCTGCCACCACTCTGACCACATCACGCCACCACTCGGACTACATCTGCCACCACTCTGACCACATCTGCCACCACTCTCACCACATCTGCCACCACTCTCACCACATCTGCCATCACTCTCACCACATCTGCCATCACAAGACTCAATGTTGCCGGGAACACCAGGTGATTAGTCATCAAGTGAAGATCAAACTCTAGAGTCAATACCGATGTCCATTCTCTCGTCGCCGCCCTGGATTCGTGCCGACCAGCGGATTCAAAGCCCGACAATATCGTGTGAATAGTCGGTGACATTCTGGACGTGATCGCCATCTGCTCATACCAAATCGTCAAATTGTCAATCCATAAGAATTAGGCCCTTTGGACACACCCACCATCGACAAATCTTGTGCCGAAAATCCCTGCAAACGAATCGCTTCTCTGAGCCTTATAGAAGGAACTCCCGACAACTGATTTTCTCCTTGCCATTTTCAGGCGCCACAAACCTGCCAGGTAAGAGCACATACCTCGCCATGTGTCCCTGTTTGACGCCAAAGGGTGGAGGTGAGATCGTTGTCCCAGATGGAGGTCACAGAAGTCCTGGATGAATAGGGTCAGGGACCGAGTGGAGTAGGACGCAGCGAAGCCATTAGGAAATAGCTTTATATTCTATAGGCACGAAGGTTACTGATAAGCCGCCGGTACAATATAAGCAAAAATGTTGTAAACACACACACACACACACACACACACACACACACACACACACACACACACATATCAAGCGCTCAAACGTTATTCTCAATCTCAATGCAACTGCAACAGACAGGGTGAAGGAGTATGGGTGCATATTATTTCCCATTTCCGAACATAAAAATGTGAAGACGAGGGCAGGGTACATACCTGCTCCAGAGCGGCATTGACAAGCAGCAAGGTAGACAAGCAAAAGCTGAAAAGATCTAAAGATCAAAGGGAAAGGGAAACCAGATCAAAAAAAGAAAGGGAAACCAGACTCTTCTGAAAAGAGAGAGAGAATAAAAGAACACATAAAAGAACAATGAAAGATTAACAAAAAGGATGTCTGAAAAGAGTGGAAATCATCTGAGACTTGGAGGCATAGAACATATTGTTCAGGGCAGCGTTTGTCATCTGGCCCCTCCTGAGCGCATGAAGAGGGATAAAGACAGGAAATATGAAAAGAGAGAATGAGATGTAAAGGCTTTGAAAAACACAGAGAGAGAGAGAGAGAGAGAGAGAGAGAGAGAGAGAGAGAGAGAGAGAGAGGATGAGATAAAAGAGACAGACAGACAGACAGACAGACAGACAGCGACAAAGACAGAGAGAGAGAGAGAGACAGACAGACAGACAGACAGACAGAGACAGACAGCGACAAAGACAGAGAGAGAGAGAGAGAGAGAGAGAGAGAGAGAGAGAGAGAGAGAGAGAAGGGGAAGGGGGAGAGAGACGGGGTGGGTTGGGGCTGGTAAGCATTGTTGAGAAACTTCTATTATTCAAAATTACACGCCACCGATCCGGATGAAACTTTTGCAAGAAAGGACGGATACACAGAAAGACAATTACATGCATGTGGAGAGAGAGAGAGAGAGAGAGAGAGAGAGAGAGAGAGAGAGAGAGAGAGAGAGAGAGAGAGAGAGAGAGAGAGAGAGAGAGAGGACAGAAGCAATGCATCTTTTGAGAGCCCCTGTGAACAAACGGATCAGGTTTAATGGTCTGAGTAGCATACGTATGTATGAATTTGGTCTAATAATGTGTGTTGGTCTATTGCCTGGAGAAAACCTCTCTCTCTCTCTCTCTCTCTCTCTCTCTCTAAATAAATAAATAAATAAATAAATCATTTAAAATGCTTCAAGTATCAGTAATGTTAAAAGCAGCTTTCTTCACAGGGACAGTATTGTGGGCGAAAGGAGGGACGGAAGGTGGTAATGGGTGGGGCGTTGAGCGTGTGCAGGGGGTGGGGGTAGGTTTGAACACCGAACTACTGCGCCCCCTCCCACCATGATGAACCCTACTTGGATTACAGTTAATGACACACTACTTTCTCGATTTGTGTGCGTAAATGATTTCTAAAGGTCAGATCATTCTGTTTGCTCCCATATGTGTTACTCTGTTTGGTCCAACGTTTGCCAGCTATGTTTGCCTCTATGGATACCCCTGCATTTACTTGTAATATGTTTAAATTGTCGCATGACTGACCAAAATCCTAGGTTAACAATATCATTGACAGCCATCAGACAGACAATGGACAATCAGCAAAGAGAAAGGGGGTTACAACAGTGCCCTGTTGTGTGCCTGACAAAGTATTCCCGACAGGACACTTCGTTGGCAAACAACATTTCCGTTTTCTTTCTGTTAGGTAATGCTCTGTCGAACTTTGCAGCAGTTATTTTGTTCAATGATTCCAACAGTTTCAATATCAGTGTAAAAATGCATGCTGTTAAACCCCAGAAGCCTGTACAAAATCTGAGTCCTGTTGATAATGCAATCTCCCAACAATGCCCTGGTCCTAGTAGTGAGGACGATTATATCTGAGGAGATTATAAGTTAATGAAGCCACGTTGACCGTTATTGAAGAAAAAATAAAGCATGAAGAAAAAATAAAGATGAACTCATTCATTAAACTATCTTGAAAACATATAACATTCCAGTATTTCAATGCGCACAGCAAGAGTCAGTTGATGACTTTGGCCAGGCAGTCGAAATCGACCTTTACGACTTTTCATTTAGAAGGAGAGGGGGTCAGTTACCACCAAGGACACAGACAAACAAGGTACAGGACTGTGTGCTTGGCAGGAGAGAGGGCAGCCGGTCAGGTGTCACTGGTAACAGGCCAGCAGATCAATGGTCTCTGCAGAATTTACCCAGCAACTACTGAGACAAGAAGCCAGTTACATCGTTTATCTGTGTCCTTGGCGGTAACTAACTCCCTCTCTTTCTAAATGATGCTTCACTATCTAAATTTTGCTTCATGTTCCGCGCTCAGTCACTCCTTTTTGAGACTTTCTCTTAGACTATTCAGCTCCAAATGCACACACGAAAGTAAACAATAACATCGTAGTACAATCGCCGTCACAAATAAGACTATATTACACTGAAACTGTCGCACAGCACGCCCTAGCCCAAGACAAAGAAGCTTAATGACATATCTTTTAGAGTGGTGGCTATAAAAGAAATGATCAGCATGGCAGAATACTGCCGAGCAGACGATAACTCCTTTTTATTGGTCTCGGTATAACATAGACGTTTTGCCATTTTCCGGCGAAGATGGATAAGCATTGTATGTCTTATGAAGAGAAGGAGAATGGTTGGGGGTGGATGGAGGAGGTGGGGACTTTTGTAAAGGTTATGATGGCAAGGTAACAACTATGGAGTTTGGCGGAGAACTAACGTATATATGATTTTATGTCTACATTCAGTTGTGAGAGGTTAACTTTCATTCAAATGTCTATGCCTACTCTCTATCTGTCTCTGTCTCTTTCTCTTCTCTATCTGTCTAACCGTCGCCCCCCCCCCCCCCCCCCCTCTCTCTCTCTCTCTCTTACACACACACACACACACACACACACACACACACACACACACACACATAGAAGAAACAAGTCTAACGCGGCGATGGATTGACGGAAACTTATTTTGCTCAGACAAGAAAGATGCTTGTAGCCAGTGGGCAAATTGTCGGCCCTTATTCTCAATCATTCGCTTCTGTTTCCAAATAGTCTCCCTTTTTCTCTCATTACCGTCACTTCCTGCGTTTTAGGTGAAGACGAACAAAAATGACCTTGTGTAGATTGTTCCTTGGGTTGGCATGGATTGAATCTGACATGTATACACAAGCAAACAAACACGTCCTCATACAAGCGCTTTGCATTGTCACATGCCCTTACAAAGGCACGAGCGAGCACACATACATACTCGCTCGTTAACACACACACACACACACACACACACACACACACACACACACACGCATGCACGCACGCTCACACACCGCACATACACACACACACACACACACACACACACACACACACACACACACACGCACGCACACGCACACACACGCACGCACGCACGCTCGCACGCATGCACACACACACACACACACACACACACACACACACACACACACACACGCACATGCGCGCGCACGCGACGGAGCATACAGCTCGCAAACCAGTGTTTTGATACGGCATTGTTTTCATCATGCCACTCTCTCCACTCTCACCCTCACCTATCTCTGCCCACACCAGAGCAGCAGATATGGAACTCTCACTATACATCCTCCTCTGCCCAAAACAATAGACGTCAAACTGCTGTCATCAACGTTCCATACATCGAAACATTCAATACGGAGTTATTTTCATAGTCACAACCTGTGTCCCATAGGCCAAGCTTTTTCTTTTTTTTTTTTTTTTTTACATTTACGCCAAGCACATAATCTGAAACAAAGGAAAGTAAGTACGTTCAGAAAACTTGTTTACATCCAAAAATTGCTGTCTCGGCAATTCTGTATTCTCTACGGTGGATAAACCAAGGTGATCTATTCGGATCATGCCAACGACACCGGAAAACTGGTAAGTGCTGTAAATCAAGCGCTGAAAAAGCACTCAGCTGGCGTGTGTCCGCTCCGGTTCATCAGTCTGGCGCTCAATCAAGCGCAGACTGTCGTTCCTTGCTATTTTATGTGTGTTTGAAGACAACAAATAGTCTCCTTTATGGGAACAAGCATCAGCTGAACAGAAACGCGAATATGAAAGAGTATTCATCGGCCCGAATTTCCGTTCAACAGGGTTTCAGACGGGAATATCTATCATGAAAGGTATTAGTTATCCATTAAAACTGATGTCACTGGGCAAAAATACCCATATGAAATGGCATCACCAGACAAAATGGCAAGATGGAATTGAATCACTGGATATGCCATTCGTTCGAACTGGAATTCTGGAGAAAATATCCATATTAAATAGCATCCCTGGAAAAGAACATATGCGCAGCCATGAAATGCCAGTTCAGGGCTGCATGCTCATACAGCATGGCGTTAAAAAAAAACAGATATGCCTCCAAACTGAGACACAAAATCGAAATAAAATACGTAAATGGACCAGACATTCATGTATGTCCATGTATCACTGAACAGTTTACAAATGGCCAAATGTCCCTAGGACATAGTTCCAGTTACATAAATCTTCTTAGAAAACATCAGTATCAGTTGTTCAAAAAATAACACAATGCCGTCAAAAGAGAGAGAACACTTGCCCAAACATATAGTGGCTGAAATAGTTCCACCTGGTCAAATGTTGTTAGAAGACAGCACAGAACAATGGCAAATCTTGGATGGGTCTGCCATATTGCTAAGGAATCAATAGCCTAGGTGCCTTTCCCCAGATATTAGGTGACAACAAAGATCAAGTGGGACTAGTGAAAGGAAAGTGAAAGGCTTCGGTGTGTCAGGAACAAAAAAAAATTTTTGATGTAGTCATAGCATTTTGAATGCACATGGCGTGACATTTTCACAGAAAATGGTACATCAATTATTCAGATTACAAGGGACAATTTCGAGTAAAGTAGCGTTTAAATTAGAAGGAGAGGAAAAAAGAACTCTGATTGTTGGGAAGCAGCAGGTTACCATTAAATCATTTCAGTGTCCAAACTGACGTTTCACTTCTTAATGATCCGAATTCTTCAGATCACTATATTAACAAAAACAACAAAACTTTTCTAG